>JACAFV010000005.1:283366-306212 GCA_014635975.1 Plectosphaerella sp. P0831 | reverse complement strand
CCCCCCCCCCCCCCCCCCCTCAATTCACCAAGTGTCTCGCTAAGACGCAGGGCAGATGACCTGAGACTGCAGAGTCAGCACCGTGACCGTGACCAAACCCCCGCCATCTCACACCTGCCCGCCTTTGCTACCCCACGGGACCGAGAGACTCGCGCCTTCCTCATCGCCGCGGCCGGACGCGACCTGCCTTCAAGTTGACGGCCAATGACTCGGACAGCCACCACACCATCTCCTGCTCTAGGTCTTCGACTTCACCTCCAGATTCGGACCCGTAAAAGGTCGGTCGCCTTTCATCCACCCTGGACCATCTACGACCGGCTCAAACCTCGGAGATATACTTCCAGCCCTGATCTTCAGCTCCTCGAAAACCTCCCTCATCTACCCCCCCACGGCTCTCCGGCATCGTCCAAGCCTCGATGCATAGTTTCTTAGACTGCATTCTGCTGCCTCTCATCCGCCTCTCCAACTCCGAAAACAGCATCTCATGGCCCGTGCTGCGACACAAAATCACATCACCTTCTATTCTCCATTCACTCTTCTTCCCTTTTCATACCCGCTCAGTTCGTTCAATGCGAACGATCGCGCGCCGCTAGACTTGCTCCGAAGAACCTTCTCTCGTCCCATCCTAATGCCCAAACTCCTCACACCGACAACGCCAGCTCCGCCCGTTCCTCCCCCTCGAATCACCCACGCGAGTCAACTCGCCGCCGGTCCCAGCCTCCCGCGGACACTTCGATCCGATGACGGCAGTCGAGAAAAGGGCGGTTTCACGCCTGACTCGCCTAGTTTTACGCCTCACGGACGGGATTCGTATCGTTCTTGGGCGCAGACTCAAGTCGCGCGAGTAAAGACGGTCTTTCTGACTCATGGAACCTCAAGATCATCACGACTATTTCCGGCTCGTCCAGAAAGTCATCAAGTCATTATTAGAAGGGCATTGTCGCCCCCTCGTACCTCCTTGTAAGTGCTGCCCACTCACTTCGCGCCGTCGATATGTCCAAGCAGCCCCGTCGCAAACGTCGTCACCGCCTCCTGCAGCACGTACAGCGTTCTATCCTCTGTGTAAAAGTGCCCCGCGCCATGCACCTCGACCGAACGGAACTGCGATCCCTCCATGTCTTGCAACCGCCGTGTCCACGCCCGGTTCTTACTCGCCGAACCAAACACGTCACGGTCGCCATACACCGCCAACGTTGTGTTCCGTACGAGCTTCGTCTCTGCCGCCTCGCTGTTCGTCGCCACCGCCTCTTCCTCCGCCACCTCGCTCTCAGTGCCTTGCGGCTTGGCTCGTGAGAAGATAGTCGATCCTGGGTTGTGGAAGAACGATAACGTGAGAAGGTGATTGAAGGCCCCTTGCGGCGCCGACACCAAAAGGTAAGCCGGCCGCAATATCACGAGGTTCGGAATAGGCTTGAGCTTCTGCGGCGTGGGCGTCTGCTGCTCCGTCTTCTGTGGTACCTGTTGGACCTCCTCAAGTCGGTGCTGTCCGCTCTTGCTCCTTCTATGGCTAGAGCTTCTCCTGTGTCGCGTCTTGGCCAGCAAGTCGCTCACTCCCCGCCGCAGCTTGTCCTCAGTATGTGGCGAGTGTGGCCTGCGCATATCGCTACTTCGTCTCTGCTCGCCCTCATCACCGCCGACCCTCATGCTCCGGGGCGTCTGCGGTGCCAGCGTCCGCGACGCTCGTGCTTGCGATAACCACGTATTCTGCTGCTCCGCCAGGTGCTGCGCGCGTAGCCTAATCTCGGCCGCCGCCGAAGACTCGACCGGCCCTTCAAACTGCGACAGTATGTGGTCCAGTGGTGGCAATCGGGACGTGATTATTGCGCCGTACGAGTATCCGGCCGAGAGCAGGATCGGGATGTCGGCGTCTTCGGGGGGCACAAGCCCGGTGGCGCCGCGGTTGACGAGTCCGTAGGGGTCGAGGTAGTGCACATAGTACACCATGAAGCCCACCAGTGACATGTAGTCGCCCTGCTCCGGCCGACTGGTCCAGGACGTCTTCCCTGCTGATTTGGAGGCGCCCCTGGGAAAGAGTAAGTGGTCAGTCTGAGAGCAGCTCTCTAGCGACACCTGCGCATACCTAAAGTTGAAGGTGGCGACGAGAAACCCAGCCCGCAGCAAAGCCTCGCCGATTGTGTCCACGACAGGGTCATCGTAGCAACCACCCATGGGCGCGTACGGATGCGCCACAATAGCCGCGTGTCTTTTCCATGGCGGCGCGCTGGGCGACGGGCTGAGCGAATACGGGTGGAAGACGCGGCAGTCGAGCACCGTGTCGTCGTGGACGCTTGGGAGCGTGAACGTCAGCGTGGGGTCGGGGAGCATTTTGTGATCGGCATGTCGGTCGGGATCGGGAGGAGCAGGCCAGGCCCGGCGCGCGAAAGCTTCGCGGCTCGGTTGATTTCTGTTTTCGCGCTGCGCGTGGTTGCTGATGCTGCGTTCAGAGAAGCAAATGGGGAGACAGCACAAGAGTCGGGAACGAGGACTCGGGCTCATTGTCAAGGGCCACGGTGGAGGCGGGAGCGGGAGGGCGATAAGGATAAGAGCTTCCTCGGGTGACGCAGGAACGGAGGTGATCACCCGGCCGTGCCGGGGTATACGTCACTGGGACAGGGGCGCTTTTTGCGACTTGCGAGCTCGTATTTTCTCGGGTTTAACCTTTGATTTCATGTCTGCTTAAAAACACCTAGAGATCCTTCTTCTCGGCCTGCGCCGCAGCCCGCTCTTGCCTCCGCTTCCGCCAGGCCTTGAGCTCATTGAGCAGCCCCATTACCAGGGGCACGCCGATGGGCCCCAGCAAGGGCAGGTAGACGGCGATCTTGTGCTCGTCGGGGAAGTATAGCTGGCCGACCATGCTCTTCTCGAAAAAGGCGCGCTCGGCCTCGGCCTCTGCGATACGAGCGTGTTCCAGGCCGTCAAGACCACCGAGGCTGGAGCAAGCCAGCTCGAGGTGCTGCATGGTCTTGCTGACGCCGTCGGCGACGCTGCTGGGAATGGAGATGGAGGTGAGGGAGTTGGAAAGGCGGGCGAGCGAGCCGAGGGTCGATGACGCGCGGAGGAGGAGGTCGGCGGAGCGGATGCGGGTGAGGGTTGAGAGGCGCAGGGGTAGTGAGCCCGTCTGCGGGGTGCCGAGGAGCGAGAGCAGGTGGCCAGCAAAAGTGAGCATGGGTTGCTTGAGGTCGGCGCCGGAGACGTGCGAGACGCTGGGCGGCAAGGCCTGCAGATAGACGGTGCCCCACTGGGGGATGAGCCAGGACTGTGATGTCTCGGCGCCCGACTCTGAGCCGACGGTTTGGTTGCCGACAAAGAGAAGGAAGTTGATGGTGGGGGCTCCGCCGATGGAGGGCGAGAGGGGCCACTCGGCGGCGTTGATGAAGGAGGAGAGGTCGTCCTTGCCCAGGACATCTGCCTGGGCGCCCGGGGTAGCGAAGAGCTGGACCTGCGAGTCGATTGTGAAGTTGTGGATCGGGCTGAGTACGTCGAGCACCGGCTTCATGTAGTCGTGAATGGCGGCCTCGACATCCCAGGTGTTGGGGACGGCGCCGCTGGTGAAGAGCGAGAAGGAGAGATGGTAGGTCGGGGCGTAACGCAGCGAGCGCGTGGTGCGCTTGGCCAGCGATTCAACGGCCTCGGCGGAGAGTCCCTTGGGTCTGGTCTCGGGACTGGCGCCGGCGTGCTTGGACAGAAGATAGGAGATGATGGCGCGCTCCTCAGCATAGGTGGAGCGCAGCTCGGCGGCGATGTAGTTGGCGAGGTCGGCGGGTGAGGAGGCAGCAGCCGGGTAGGTGATGCCAAGGACAGGTGAGTGAGGGTCGAGAAGCGCGGCGGTGCCGTCGCCGGGGGTCAGGCGAACAGTCAGAGCCGGGTTGGAGTTGTCGTCGGGTCTCTGGGACTGTGGGGGTGCGAGCTGGAGACGTAGGTGGTGCCCAGCGAAGTCGTTAAGGTCGTCGAGGGCAGTCTGTGTAAGACGCAGCAGGGTCTGAGCCTCCTGCTTTGGGAGGGAGTCGGCCTCGATGGCGATCTGGAGCGGGAAGACGGGTCGACAGGCCTGGGGAGGGGAAGCTGTCAGTACTGGGAGGCAGACGGAGGGAGAGGGTGGAAGCTTGTTACCTTGCCATCAGCCCAGTCCAGCATCTCCGCTACCGGTAGCGGCGCTCGGTATATCGACGTTGTAATCCACCAGACGGGCAAACCTAGGAAGAGAACCACAGCCCAGAAGGACAGCACAACCTTTGTCCTGCGGCGCACGTCGGCGGGCTTCTCAGGGGGTGGTTCCTTGGATGCGGCGGCGGCCTCGGGTCCAGGCGCGGCGGCCGTTGTTGTCGGGGGATGCGCAGCATCCGGGCTGCTCGGCGGCTCGGGGCCGGGCTTCTGGGGTGCCATTGTCGCGATGGGCACGGCTGATGTGTCGGGGAAGGCGGGGGGTGCGCAGCTGTCGTCCCTCGGGGACATGCTTCGGGCGGGTTGATGCATCGTGGTCCAACGGCCAACGCGAGATCACATGGCGATAAGATAAGGCATATGTGGGTCGAGGAGGTCGAGGAGCTTAGTCAACAGTCGGTACCTTGCCAAGTTGTCTTCTTCCTTTGAAGCAATGCATTCCCAATTTGGAGCTGTCTCTTCCCAAAATTTTGCCTGGTTTTCATATTGCTTGGCGAATTCTTGCTCTGTCTCGCTGGGCAGATGACAGCCCTGGCTGGCTTTTGCCTCGAGACTAGGAGGCACAAGCAGGACTCAGGAGCGGAAGCATCGTGGGCTTCAACAGCAGCCTGCTCTCCAACCATGACGTCGATTCTGTTCCCTAATTGCAACGAGAAACAGCAGATCACCTCGAGGAAGGCCGGAGCAGAGCGTCCAGGAACAGCCCACGGGCCTAGCGTGCTTCCATGGTCAAGGTTCAAGCTGAAGCACGCCCGGGACCGTCGGCACTTCAGCATGCTTTCTTCTCCTACATTTAGTTTCCCCTTATATCAAAGCTCCCTCTTCTCCGTCTCGATTCATTCTACCTAGCGGACGATCCAACAGGTCAAGAAACACCTCAGGTATGCTGTCGAGGGCAAACACGAGACCCGACTCCCAATCCGCGCCACGGCGCTCACATGTCTTCTCAACATCAACGTCCCTCGGCTTCAGCCATCCCCCTCCCTGAGGCTTAGGGGGCGTCTCGCTTCGGGCCCCAACGAAGCACGCTTCCCCGCATGAGGGTTGCATCGAACCGCCATGACATTCCCTTTCGGCCACCACGCTGCTGCACCTGGCCTCCTTGGCTCTGACCCCGTGGACATTACATGTTGGCTCGAGGCAATCCCGCGCCCGTATGCGGAAAGAGCAGCGATGCGCGCCAAGGGGGGCTTGCTAGCTGCGCGGCACAGACGGACGTGTGTCGCTGTCGCTTCATTGTGTTGGTTTCGAAACGAGAAGAGGGCCGCCCGCCCGCCGGGTGAGACGAGACAAGCAGCGTCCCGGGCCGTTCACCCACTGTAGCACCAAGGTGAGCCATGGGCAGCGCCAGGCACTGGCGAAGGGGACGAAAGATCAGCGGAACGGACCCCTGGATCCTGCGGCCAGATCTTGGGAAAGCCATCCATGATGGGCTGCGCGCTGTACGACGCAGGAGCTGCGCCTTTCACTCTCAACCTGTTCACGCCGTGTGGTGTGTCCTCACCCCGCGTGTTGGTTGTCACCGTACCATGGTCCAGGGGTCAGTCCCCCCTGTCGCGAGTCGCATTCCAGAAGGGATGCCACCCACAAGGGCTGTGCATGAGCACCCACGTTGGTGCAGGTGCCGAGGCTATTTCCAGAAACGGACTCTAGTGAACAAGGACAGCACTTGAGTTGATGCTGGGCAATGTTGGGGTACAGGGAGGGAGGGCTAGTTTCCAAGTGCCCCGGCCTGCGTGTTGCTCCTTCTTGCGTCCCGTCGCCGTGCCCCCGGGCACTGGAGGTGCCATCTGTCGCCCCTCAAGAGACCACGGGAGCGCCTTGCCGAGAGGCCCAAAAGTGGGCACATGTCCACCGATTCGAGGTGGTCCTCGGCTGTCGTCACACTGGGGTCGTGGCATGGCGCTGGGTTCAAGTTGTTGAACGGACGGAGCCCGAATCGAGCAAAGTGTGCCGGCACGGCGAGCTGGGAGGGAGAACCTGGTCCGCGGAACGTTCATGCTTCCCGTCCGGCGGTTGCGGGCATGAACCTGGAGTGATGAATAGAGGGGGTCCTCCCGTCCGTCCGTTCATCTGTCAACGTCCCAGACATATGGCCCAGAGACAGGTTCCCCGTTTGCTGTCAGACACTCTTTCTCTTTCACAAATACCTCGATCCCATTACTACAGCATCAACTGGACATCTCTCGCATCTTTCTTGTCGAGTCGAGTCCGGCCACCCGGATCGTCAAGCCGCCCACGCTCAATCTGTTACGCATCAGCCCCCGATCCGCACTGAGATTAGCCCACTGCACCCAAACACCCAAACACCCCGACTCGGAGCCTGAGTCGCCCGTGGGTCCCTGTTCTGCAGCGAGAAAAGTTGCCTCGGCCCGCTGCTTTAGACCCCGTTGAGATCGTCCGTCCCTGATATAGCCTGCCGCCTCGCCTCCCCTGCGACTTTGTTGAAGCTCGTCATTGATACCCAGGAGGGCGGTTTTTCTGTCTTTTCGCACCGAGGCCGAATTCACTGCGATCACCAACATCACATAACCCCCAATTGACTACAGCCGTCAGTCATGGCTGGTGGTATGTTCATTATCCCTCCGTGGCCTCATCCGCGGATGCACCCTCTATCGGCATGTCGCTGACATCCTCCAGTCCCTCTCTCTCTGGCCCTCCCGGCCGTCGCAGCGGGGGCCTCGTATCTCAACGCGCGTCTCTCGCTGTGGTATGACTGGCACCTCCTCACGTCCGTCATTCCGTCCTACGCAGCCATGGGCTGGCGCGAGCGCACCGATACGCTGAACCCATTCTACGTCCTGGAGCGACATGCCCAGAACAAGACCCAGGCCGGCCGCACCCTCATCATCTTCGAGGGCCGCTCGTACACCTACGCCCAGGTCTACGAGCAGGTCCTCAAGTACGGCGCCTGGCTGCGCGAGCGCCACGGCATCAAGCCAAAGGAAATTGTTGCCGTCAACTGCCAAAACTCGGACGTCTTCGTCTTCCTCTGGTATGGCCTGTGGTCCATCGGAGCCAAGCCGGCCTTCATGAACTACAACCTGACCGGCAACGCCCTCGCCCACTGCGTCAAGACGGCCACGACGCGGTTCATGCTCATCGACCCCCTCGTCGCCGACAATGTCGATGACGAAGTGCGCGCCGCCGTCCCAGACGTAAAGTGCATCGTGCTCACTCCTGAAGTGCACGCCGAGATCAACTCGACACAGCCCTGCCGCTACCCCGACAAGGACCGGTCCGAGGACAAGTACGAGAACCTCGCCATCCTCATCTACACCTCGGGCACCACCGGCCTGCCCAAGCCGGCCATTGTGTCCTACGCAAAGTGCATCATCGGGAGCAGCTTCTCCTCGCGCTTCTTGTACAACAAGCCGGGCGAGGTATTTTACACTGTGAGTTCAGCATCCCTGCCCATCGTCCTGCAGCGATGCGCTCCACGGCAGCACCGGCCCCACTAACACACCGGCAGTCCATGCCCCTGTACCACAGCTCCGCTGCGCTCCTTGGCTTCGGTAATGTCATGGAGGCCGGTGGCACCGTCGCGCTGGGCCGCAAGTTCTCGACAAAGCTGTTCTGGGACGAGGTCCGGGCCTCTGGGGCTACGATGATCCAGTACGTTGGCGAGACGTGCCGCTATCTCCTGGCAGCGCCGCCGCAGGTTGACCCGGTCACGGGCGAGAATCTCGACAAGAAGCACAATGTCCGGGTGGCTTTTGGCAACGGCCTGCGACCCGACGTGTGGAACAAGTTCAAGGAGCGGTTCGGCATCGAGACCATTGCCGAATTCTACGCGGCCACCGAAGGTACACTCGGCACGTGGAACTACAGTAACAACGACTTTGGCAGGGGTGCCATTGGCCGCAACGGGTCCATCTACAACACCATCATGGGCCTCAGCGTGACCGTGGTCGAGCTCGACGTGGAGACGGAGGAGCCCTGGCGGGATCCCAAGACGGGCCTTTGCAAAAAGGTGGCCGCGGGCGAGCCTGGCGAGCTGCTCTTCAAGATTGACGCATCCAACATTGAGCGGCGGTTCCAGGGCTACTACAACAACAAAAAGGCAACCATGGCAAAGGTGATGCGCGACGTGATCAGCAAGGGCGACGCATGGTTCCGCACGGGCGACATGGTGCGGTGGGACGGCGAGGGCCGCGTCTTCTTCAACGACCGCATCGGCGACACATTCCGATGGAAGAGCGAGAACGTGTCAACGCAGGAGGTCAGCGAGGCCGTTGGACGACACGCTTCGGTGTCCGAGGCCAACGTGTACGGCGTGCAGCTGCCGCACCACGACGGACGGGCCGGCTGCGCGGCCGTGGTGTTTGATGATGGTAGCGGTGCCATTGCGAAGCCAGACGACCGTCTGCTGCGTAACCTGGCGGCGCATGTGCGGCGGGAGCTTCCGCGCTACGCATTGCCGCTGTTCCTGCGCGTGATGCCGCGCGTGGGCATGCAGATGACGGGCACCAACAAGCAGCAGAAGACAGCGCTGCAGAAGGAGGGCGTGTGGTTGCCCGAGGGCGCCGAGTCGGCCATGTACTGGCTGCGGGACGACACGTACGTGCCGTTTACGAAGCGGGATTGGGACGAGATGAGCGGCGGGCGGGTGAAGTTGTAGATGTAGCTCGGAGGGGTTTTGGGCTTGGGTTCTTGTCGGCTGCCTTGGTGGTGTTATATTTCCTTGCGATATCCAGGCGGTCGGTTCGGCAGATGGAGGGAAGAGAAGTGACCTATTCAGAAGAAGCAGTTGATCAGTGTGTTCCCGTGCATGTTGGTGTCTTCCCACGCCAGATCAGGGTAGGGTGGCTGAGGCGGGAGAAGGGAGGGTGGTGATGATGACTGGAAGAGTTTGCTGATGGAAACCCCCAAACCAGTCTCGGAGCTCATCGGATCAGACTAGGGGCCCCTGGTGTGTCCGGCAATGGGGATTGAAACGCGCAGGGCGTAACATGAACCCTCCATCACGGACGGACTTTGGTGGTGTTTGGCGTGCGCAACGATTACAGGCTGGAAGCCAAGCATTGCCCATCTGATGATGTGATGGAGCTCGACATGACATAATTGAGCGGGGTATGGAGGGCGTGGCCAATCATGGAGCTTCCACAGCACGCAATTGGGCGCCTTGCCTCTTCGGGGCGAGGGGCACATGTAGCTGCCTCGTCCGTCGAGGTGCCGCGGGGCAAAAGTTCACGAAAAAGAACTTGAAGCGCGATGCGTGATGGGGGATGCGGCCGACTGCGGCGGGAGGACACGGGGGTGGCTGTGAGGCGTGTGAGGTGGATGTTGATGAGGTACACGACTTCTGAAGGAGTCAGGATGGTCAGAGCCTGATGATGAGAGAGGTCCTGTAAGGAGCGGTACATCAAGTCCAACATGCTCGAAACACCGAGGAGGGGCATCTGTGACACCCGTGACGACTCGAGGCAGGTACCCAGCCGCTCGAGTTGAAGCAAAGCCCGACAATCGGTAGCCACGGGGCTGACCCGATTTCTAATCTCTGGGTCTTGGCCGTCCATCCACCCTCGGACAGGAGGCACCAAGAGGGTACATCAGCCAGCCAGAAGCTTCGGAGAACAGCTCATTGCTGCCACCCCAACGCAGCCCGGCGTCTGATCGAACCCGGTGACGGGACGAGAACGCATCCAACCCAATTATTTAATTGCGCAAGCGGCCCCCCCACGTCTCCCCCTCCTCGTCCCCTCCACTCCCCCTCTCCCAACTACATCTCATATTACCCCTCCTCTGTCTCTTTCTTTAAGTCCAGCTTCTTCTTTCCTACACAGCTCCTTGATACCCAGACTCGCACACATATCTCACAATGGCTGACACTCGCCCCGCTCCGTACGTCCCGTCCCGTCTCCCCCTCGGGCTTCCCCTCCTCTTCACGTCCTCTCACTAACTTCCTCCCCTACAGCCTCCGCCTCGGCACCGTCGCGCCCAACTTCCAGGCCGAGACGACCAACGGCCCCATCGACTTCCACGAGTTCGTCGGCGACAACTGGGTCGTCTTCTTCTCGCACCCCGAGGACTACACCCCCGTCTGCACCACCGAGCTCGGCGCCTTTGCCAAGCTCGAGCCCGAGTTCACCAAGCGCGGCGTCAAGCTGATCGGTCTCTCGGCCAACACCATTGGCTCGCACGAGGGATGGATCAAGGACATTGACGAGGTCACCGGCGGCAACGTCAAGTTCCCCATCATCGCCGACAAGGAGCGCAAGGTCGCCTACGCCTACGACATGCTCGACTACCAGGACACCACCAACGTCGACGAGAAGGGCATCGCCTTCACCATCCGCTCCGTCTTCATCATCGACCCCAAGAAGACCATCCGCACCATCCTCTCCTACCCCGCCTCCACCGGCCGCAACTCGGCCGAGGTCCTGCGCATCGTCGACTCCCTCCAGACCGGCGACAAGCACAAGATCACCACCCCCATCAACTGGGTCCCCGGTGACGATGTCATCGTCCACCCCGCCGTCAAGAACGAGCAGGCCAAGGAGCTCTTCCCCGAGTTCCGCATCGTCAAGCCCTACCTGCGCTTCACCCCTTTGCCCAAGGAGAAGGCCACCGTCGCGTAGATGCGCGTGAGTGGTCCAAGGTGTGGGGGCGCTTCGTCTAGCCTGTTGGTTGGATTGGGTGCCATGACTGGGGAGGAATGATATCCAGAGACGGTTGATAGCTGGCTCCAATGAACAAAAAAATATGGACTGTCGGACGTGTGATGTGATGTAGAGCACCAGGACCTGCATAACTACACGCCAGGCTTAACCCAAGGGCACCTCTGTTCAGCTGGCAACGGCCGTGGGTATTGATAACATGGACCCGGACCAGCCCCATCCAGGCCTTGCCCGACGTTCTGTCTCCATCACGACCACGCACGTGTGCTGTCCAAGGCCACTACCATGCGCGATACCACTGCCCTGGTTGCCCTCCCTGGCTGCCCGTGCCAACGCTCAGACGGGCCAAGGCGCATCGGGCGGACACCTGACGAGAATGGCTTGCTTCCTGTGGGAGACTCCGCTCCGATCAGGCCGTACCGTTGATGAGGCACGATCCGTCCAGAGATTTGTGTCACAGCCAGAACTGAGGACGTGCTCCCCGGCACATACTCGTACCAAGTCCTCGTACCCGACTGACCTCACCTACCTTCCAGAACACCGACTGGACGGTCTTGCACTGCACTCTTCCGTTCTGGGCTTGGCACCGAGCAGTGACCACGCAACATCGCCCCAGCTCGCCAACCACCGCACCGGGTCTCCCGGCTCGTCACCGACAAGACAGTCGACCGTCGTGACGGGACGAGTGCGCGTGAGGGAGGCGTCTTTTCATCAATCGTTCAGATGAACCGGGGGGGCTGAGGGGGGGAGATGGGGGGGCGTCCGCGGCGGTCGTTGGCGAGCACCAACTGACGGCGGCAGGGGTGAGGGTTCCCCGACCCCTGGCAGGGGGGCAGACTGAAAGGAGGGGAGAGAGAGTCGGCCCACGCCACAGCCTGCCTGTCCTTGACGCCGGATCCATTGGGGAGCCCCTCTGTAGCCCCTGGATTTCTTTCCTTGTCAGTCGGTTTGTTCAGTTGTTGCGCAAGGTGGGCGTGAGTAAGATTTACGACTCGGCCGGTCAAAGGGTGATGGAGAGGGAGGGGCTAGGGGACGATCTGCTCGTATGCCAGAATGGATCGGCCCCGAAGCGAGCTGCTTTTTTTTTTCTCCTCCAAGGCTACGTGTTTTCCCGTGTCCTCGTGCTTGTTTTATGAAATGACCGAGAGTCCTTCCGTGTTTCTCACTGGCTGTTCCTAGGGAAGCGAGCAGCGGTCTGGTCTGGTCTGTGGCAGGCCTGTCTACCAGTGCTCGCTCGCCAACGGGGGGCCCTGCAGCCATGTGGCGGGCAGGCCAGGGCCCCAAGTTTGATGAAACGAAACAAAGCGCCTTCGCTCTCCCAGGAAAGGGGTCCGTCCGTCTGATGTTCTGTCCTTTCCGTCTCTGGGCTGGTGGCTTGCCTGCATATGCTGCTGCTCCGGGTGTGTGTGCGTGTGTGTGGTCCTTCCCCGCCGGGAAGCCGATTGAATGGGGACAAGGGGGGAATGTCTGATATGGCCTCATTGCCCACTTTGCGAGGGCGGTTGTGGACAGGGCCCTGGGATTGGGATGGTCTCGGGTGTCATTTCCGATGACAGCGGGCGGACAGACTCGGAGAGCGGTGGTTGGTGCAGCAGGCATCATGACGAAGGGCTTCTGACCAAAATTGTGCTTGTCCAGATAGAATAGAAGAAGCACAATTGGTCGTTCAGGACCGGTATAGACTCGATTCGAGCTTGTGGGTGGCTGGGAGTCAGCAACGTCACGGCTCTTGCCGCCACTGAAATGCAGCACGGGCAGCGCTCCTCGGAAGTACTGTACCTCCTCGATTGACATGTCTGTGAACGTGGCCGCAACAGGTACCCGCCCCCCTTCTGGCGGGCCCCACGCGTCGTGGTGTCGGGTGTTTGAGAGGGGGCGGGCTCCTCCAATGATGCGTCCTGTCGAGTCGATGCCTGCACCTGCGCCTGCCTGCCTGTGCATCAGCAACCCGCCTGCCAATGCTCAGCGCTATGTCAGTGGTCAGTGCACGCCTGGGTGCCCGCCCGCGCTTCCATTTCTCCCGCGGCGGCAAGGACCCCCCAAAAAGAACGCTTCTCTTCTTTCGACGTGTCGACAGATCGCTGGAAATTAGCACTGCAACTCTTCTGGTGGCCCGCCCTGCCCTGCCCCTCCTCCCGAATCGAATCCTGGTCACGCGCCGGCCCATCCTTTCCCGTCTCGCGACTGTCCTCCGCGTTTCCCTCAGGCTTCCTCCCCCCCGTATCCCCCCCTCCTGCATCCCGAGAACAGAGCCCAGAGTTTCCGAGTCGTGTTTTATTCTTTTGACAGCACGCCGCCTATTTTTGCAGCGCGCAGCAAGCACAAGCAGCAGCCCGGGGTTTTCTTTCTCCCACCCCTCGTTCCGTTTTGTTTCGCTGCCCGCTCGGTACCTTACTTCTAGACACACACCTGTCTGTCTGTGCCTGTCCGCGGTCTGCCGAGTACGAAGACCACATGCGATCACCAACCTATCCTGCCACATATCTATCTTTCTGCTTGACATCCAGACGCTCGCTCCTCGGATCCCCGGTTGCCTGACTAACCATCACCCCTGCTATCGCCCTCATCCCGTTCGTCACCAACGTACGTCCGCCGGACATCCATCACCAAACCAAACACCCCCTCGGTGAGGTGAGCGTTTTTCGAGATCGACACCCTTACCTTACCTGGCCACAAGGAACCCACCGCGGTAAATCACGGTATGTTCATCTCGTCTTTTTGACTTCCGCTCGTTCGTCATGATGCTTCCATCGCCCCCCGTCTCTTCTTCTCGCGCCGGAGCTCTTTCCGTATCCTCTCATCCCCTCCGACCACCAGGCACCCAACCGCCAGAGCCTCTTCCCATCCTCCACCTGCACGCCAGACCAGCTTCTCGGTTTCCGTCCGTCGCGTCGCGTCTGTCGCCCGGTATCCCAGCTTGGCCTGGTCTGGCGCCGTCTCCCCCCTCCCCAAGCCCACACAAAGTCCACGTCGTTGTTCGGTCTCCATCAGCTATCCATCCACCCCGTCGGTCCGTCTCCTGGGCACCCGTCACGTCGTCACCTTCTACCCTCGTCTGTCCATCCGTCTCCCCCCCCAGTCCCCTCCCCTCGTCCTTCCATCGGTGGTCAAAGAAAAAAAGTCCACAAAATTCCCGCCCATCAATCTACCTGCGGCTCCCGCCGGGACCCTACCCCAGCAAGCGTCCCGTCCCACGAGTCCATGCTCTCGGCCTCTCTCGCCCTGGTCCTCCTCCCCTCTGCATGGGATCACCTTGAACGTCAGATGAACCTGTCAACCCTGCGATAAGGGACCAGAGCCACGGGAGTGACGACCGTCGAAGGCCACGGTTAGCATCCGCCTCCGAACACATCGTACCGCGCCGCATCACCCGGAACCTACACCGCACTGCACCGCACCACATCCCACACCTCCCCCCTCCCCCCCCCCCCCCCCCCCNCCCCCCGGCCTGGCAAGGATACAACTTCACTCCACCCAACAAGCTCGCCGTCATCCGCCCCGTGGCGGCGCCCGTCTTCTTTCTCTCTGCTCGCCTCACCTCGCTTCACTTCATCCATCCTCTTGCCTCAAATCCCTCCTCCCCCGCGTTGTCTGCTTGTTGCTTTTCCCCTTCTTGACACCACCACCACACCACACCACATCACCCACACCACCCCTTGCCTGGTCCTCCCATGGCCTCGCATCACTGCTGATCCTTCTCCTCTCGACCCTCCAGGCGGCGGCCTTTTCCTTGCCCTCCCGTCCCGCTCCCGCTTCGCCTCCCGAGACAGCCTCTTCCATCCTGCCTCTTCCCTGGGCCAGCACCACCCAGGCACATACTCCCACATATCCTTCGGGGCGCTCTGCCGCCCGCCCATGGTCGAGAGCCGCCGTGTCTCGCTTATGAACCCCACCGTCGTGCCTATAGCGCTGCTGGCTGCCTCTCGCCGCCACATGCGGCTGAGAGCTTGAGCAGCATCATGTCGAGCCCGGGACTGACACCGAACCAGCCTTCACCGGCTCAGCCAGATTACAGGTACCCCGACTCCGAAACCGAGCGAGATCGAGAGCGAGAACGGGAACGCCCGCAGCTCCACCACACAAAGTCTTCCGAGCTCTTTTCCGGCGTATATCGCGGCATCAAAAAGTTCACACCATCCCGCGAAGACCCCCTGGTCCGCAGATCGCCCTCACTTCTCGGTCTCCGAACTGCGACGCCCCCAAGCATCGCATCCTCTCCCTCGCCGCCCTTTGATGGGAGAAGGCCTCCCCCGCCGTTGTCCCATAATGCTCGAAATCTGAGCTTGCAAAGTAGTCTTGAGAAGCCGTTGCCGGAACCGCCGCCAGACTCCCCTGGCTCGCCCGGTCCCGCACCTCCATTCGAGAGCGCCTCGTCAAGCCTCGGCGCCATACTCGAAGACGTCCACATCGGCCTAGATACAAGAACTTTTGCCATGGAAGCGCCTCAGTCGGCCGAGAGAGGGCAGGTTTATGGGCAGTCGGGATACAATACAGACATGTCTGGCAGCCAGACCAGCCTGGCGAGCTCCTCGAGGCAAGATGGGGAGGAGAGACAAGAAAATCTGACACCCAAGAGCACCGGTCCAGCCTCCGCTGGGCCTTCTCCATCGTCCAAGCAGACGAGGGGCTCAAATGCCGGCTCGACCACACCGGCACCCGGGGGGTCCTCAGGTCATCTGTCTGGCTTGATGTGCAATGTCCACCGGACCACAGGCAGGGAGCCTCACCCACTTGTCGGTGCCACCACCACAATTCTGGGGGACAAGCTGTACGTCTTTGGCGGCAGGATCCTTTCCAGGAGCCGTCCCGCTCCCCTAACCGCCGACCTTTACGAGCTCGATCTTATCCGACGACACTGGACCAAGCTGGAGACAACGGGTGACATTCCGCCTCCTCGTTATTTCCACTCCATGTGTGCCCTGGGCGACACCAAGATGGTCTGCTACGGTGGCATGTCCCCCACGCCCGGCCAGACCATCATGGGCCAGGACCAGCAGCCCGAGGTGACCGTCATGTCCGACATTTACATCTACGACGTTCCCACGCGAAAATGGACGTACATCCCCGCCCAGGATGCCCCGCAGGGTCGTTACGCCCACTGCGCCTGCATTCTGCCATCATCGGCGAGCTTCTCATCATTCAAGGCACCCCTCTCTGCCCTGCAGCACAACCCTTCCTCGGGCAACCCGAATGAGGGTAGGATAGGCATCAACATTGACGGGACGGGCGGCTCCGAGATGATCATTGTGGGTGGACAGGACGGGGCCAACCACTACATTGAACAGATCAGTGTGTTCAACCTGCGCAGCCTCAAATGGGTCTCGACGCAACCGCTGGGCAAGAGTTGCGGCGCCTATAGGAGCGTCGTCGCACCGTTGCCTCCTTCGGTAACGTCAAGGATTGGAAAGGCTGGCAACATCAACGGCCCCGGCCGAGAAGGCGGCATCAGCCAGGAAGCTCGAGAGCCGGGGTCCTCCATGCTCATCTACTCCAATTACAATTTCCTGGACGTCAAACTGGAGCTGCAGGTTCGCTCATCCGACGGCGTCCTGTCGGAGAAGCCCATGTCAGGCGCCTACTCCCCACCGGGACTGCGGTTCCCCAACGGCGGCGTCATCGACACGCACTTCATCGTCAGCGGCACGTACTTGACGTCGTCTAAGCAGGAGTACGCACTGTGGGCGCTGGATCTCCGATCACTCACGTGGTCCCGAATCGATGCCGGAGGCAGCGTGTTCAGCCAAGGCAGTTGGAATAGGGGTGTGCTCTGGAACAGGCGGAACACGTTTGTGATCCTCGGCAACCGCAAGCGAAGTCTGGTCGACGACTACAACCACCGACGGATCAACTTTACCAACGTGTGCATGGTCGAGCTGGAGGCTTTTGGATTCTACGACAACCCCAGGAAAACGACAGCCATGTCGGGTTTCGTGTCGGCCAGCAGCCCGTTCACGGGCCCAGGGCTGAGCTCAGCGAGGAAGGCTGGGTGCACAGCAGGGGGGCGAGCGCATTCAAGAGCGTCCGAAGAGCTTGGCGAAAAGGCGCTGGCCCTTCGAGAGTTGGCCGACATGGACATCCTATGCCTGCACGGCGAGCGGGTGCCGGTCAACTCACGTATTGTGGCGAGACGTTGGGGCCCCTATTTTGTGCAGTTGCTCCGTGAGGGTGCGGCGACGCAGGACGGCAGCGACTCGATGACTCTTCGGTCGGGCCTGTCCAACGCAGGCACGCTGAGGAACTCAGCAGTTACCATCACGCCGTCCTCGCGGAACACGATCGACAGCAGTATGTCGACAGGCAGCACGCTTGCGCCCTCAACAGTCTCCTCTGGCAAGCAGCCGAGCATTGGGGGCGCGGGTCCTATGGTGCAGGGCGTGCCGGAACCGAGCGCGGTCAACATGGCGCCGACTCCGCGCACACTCACGCCCAACTCGCGGCCGAGGTGTCTGTACCTTCCGCACACATACTTGACGGTGCAAGCGTTGCTGCACTTCCTGTACACATCGTCGCTGCCAGGTCCGATGTCGCCGCTGTGCACGCCGCCGATCCTCTGCTCGCTGCTGCAAATTGCGCGGCCGTACCGGATCGACGGCCTGCTGGAGGCGGTAGTCGAGCGGCTCCACGTGCTGCTGGACTCGCGCAACGCGGCAGCCGTTTTCAACGCAACGGCCATGGCAGCGGGTGGCGGGCGCGGCATCGACGGGTCCCTCAACCCCAACTTCTTCGTGTCGTACCTGGATCCGCTCGGGTCGGCAGCAGCGGCTGGTGAAGGCGAGGCGCCGCGACTGGGCGAGGGTGAAGATCCTCGCACACCTCCTCTCAGGCTCAACACGTCCGGTATGTCCCAGGGCAGCAGGCCGGCGAGCGAGGAGCTCAGCGCGACGACGAGCGCGAGCGGTTCGGAATGGAGCTCAGAGATTGGCGGGTCGGACCGCGGCCAGAGGGAGATCTGGGCGGGCGAGCTGAGCTCTGTCATCGGGCTGCAGAAGCGGGGTCTGCGGGGCCTGATGGAAGGACGACGGATGCGCGAGAGGACGGGGACGAACACTGGAGGAGGCATGGGTGGCGGCGGTGGCAGTATCAGCAGCGGCAGTGGTCCGCCTGGCAGTGCGGGCGGCGGCGGAGGTCCGTACGGGGGAGGGGGGGCTGGACTGCCGCGGGTCGGGCTCGGCATCGCCGGGTCGTGAGGCGGGGGAGGGGCGATTCAAGTTACGAGTTACGAATCAGATGACGATGGAAGGAGCTGTCGGCATAGAGAAAGAAGCATTTGAACATGGTAATTGGAATGGAGTGTGCATAACGTGGCTGGGGCAACAGTTGATTCTGTCACGACGCCGTGGTTCTACTCCATCAACGCCAGCATCTGACCTTGACTTCAGGTTCGATTTGTCTCGGTCCAGGCTGTCGAGAGTCTTTATCGGGACGTCGTTTTCAAGCGAAGGTGCTCGATAAGTTGCCTCAGTACTCGCTCGTCTGCTCGGATTTTGAATGAGGAGGTTGAAACTTATTTCGCGTGGTATAACCCACCCTCTCGGCTTACCGACAACCGCCTGCTTCTCCCCCGGAATCTCACCGGCGAGCTTGCATGATGCATGCGGGGGTGGAGGATGCATGAATTGGTCGTCATTGGACAAGCGGCGGCATGTGGCGGCCAATCTTTCAGAGCACTCATCTGACGTTCGTGGTGTGGTGTCATGTCATGGAAGATGCCGGGGAAGGGGGAGATCGACTTCAAGGGTCGTCCGGGAGACGACGCGCCAAGTACTGACTCAGTATTCGGGATGATCTTGCTCGTCTCTCGTCGTGCCTCTTGGCGTGGGGTGTTGCAAGCTGACTGTCGACTGGGCTTCCCCAGAGTGGGCGGGCTGACGATGATGGAGTGAGGTCGAGCTGTGGAGGTGCAGAGCGACTGCCGAAGGGCACAGCAGTGAGTACCGGTTAAGTGGGGCTGCCCCAGGACCCAGCACTCACCTCAGCTGTAGAAGCACTGAAGCGGCCAGCACTGAACCGCCCAGTACCTTGATGTAGGTGTTATTTGTTATGTACTGGCTTTCAACATTGGGGAATGGCGCAATAGGAAATAGAGGAGCTACACAGTACGCGATATCGGATGGCCCGCCTTCCACCTGTGATAGAACGACCGAGCCAATCCAGATTACAGTTCCCTCTGTTTTTTTTTCTGTTTTTTCCAAATAAATCAAATAATGCTTTCTACATCAAATGATTCTCGATGATTACTCCAGGGTTTTGATGTCCTTTCTTCATTTTCAAGCTTCTGGGCGCGGTATAGGACGGTGGATTCGAGGGGTGCTTCACGACTGCTTGGTCTGTCGTGCATCCCTCGGGGCCGAACCTCGCGGGTTCCCGTCCGACTGACTCCACCCCGAAGTCGACGGTTTGAGATGGTCCATCCGCCTCAGATCACCCGCCGCGTGGTGTGGCACATGCAATTCGGGCCCCATTGTAATTAGCGCCCCTGACTGAGTCGCCTTTCGCCTTTCGCCTGTCAGGTCTTCTGGATTACAGACCCTTCCGTCTCCAAGTCCCTGCACTGCAACACACCAACGGCGCGAGTTGCTACCTCCTTCGAGTCAAGTGTATACCGATTGCCAACAATCAATAATCCCTGTCACCCCATGGTCTGACGAGCGGCACTCCTTTGACCGTGGAACCTCGGGATAAAACAGGACCCCCGCCTGCCTACCTGTACCTTCCCCCTTTTATCATTGTCGAGATTCCCACGCTGCTTTGGGCCCGGTCCGTGTCCGACTAGGACCCGTTCCCCCCACTATCTCAATTCCGGCCCCCATTTCGTCTCTGACTTCAACCTCCCCCCTTGGTCACTCACCTGAACCACCACTGTGACTGCCGCCATGTCTTCCATCGATCTTTCCAGCCTTTTGCGGCTGCAGCTGCCGCGCGGGGGCATCGACTTGTCCTCATTCTCCTCGCTTTGCGCCTCCGTTGCCCGCCTGCTGCCCGACAAGTCGCTCCCAGTCGCTGTGGCAGCGGTAGCTGGCTACCTCGTCGTCTGCAATGCCGTACGCTTCCGAAGCATCAACCGTCTGAAAAAGAAGCTAGGCTACACCGACCGCCGCTCCCTCGCCCGCATGACTGGTGACGATGCCCAGACCATCATGCGCCACATGATCCTCGAGGAATTCCCTACAATGTCCGAGCTGGGTCTGCAATTCGCCCTCTTCAAGGTACGTATCCGTCCTCATCCTTACGGCATGACTGACTGACTGATCCCCACCAGACATATGGCATCGAGACCATCTCAAAGCTTCTCGTCGCCACCAAGAATCTCGCCGACAGGGAGAACTCCTCCAAGAGATACGAGGACACCTCCATCATCTTCACCGAGTACGTATCATCCCCTCTCCCCCAACCTCCCCCGCCTGCACATCCTGACATCCCCCAGGTTCATGACTTCGATGCCCACGTCCAGCCGCCACATGCAGGCCGTCGCCCGCATGAACTACCTTCACGCCCCCTACATAGCGTCCGGAAAGATCCTCAACGAGGACCTGCTCTACACCCTGGCCGTCTCTGCCATCGAGCCCGCCCGCTTCATCGGCCTCAATGAGTGGCGCGCAACTACTGAGATGGAGCGCTGCGCCATCGGTACCTTTTGGAAGTCTCTCGGTGACGCCATGGGGATCAAGTACGAGGGCCATCTTGCCCGTGCTGGCCAATGGGCTGACGGCCTTCAGTTCCACGAGGACATCACCGCCTGGGCTCGCGAGTACGAGATTGAACACCTCCGCCCTGCCGACACCAACGTGGCTGCCAGCAGGGAGCTCGTTCGTCTCATGAACTGGCATGTTCCTGGCTTCCTTAAGCCTTTTGCTCAGGATGCCCTCGTCGTGCTCATGGGCGACCGCGTCAGGGACGCCTTTTGGTTAGTTTTCTTCTCTCCAACCATTCCTCTTTCCGTCCGCTGACGAGTTTGAAGCTTCGAAGAACCCGGCATCTTGCCCGCCGCCATTATCTACACAACCCTCGCCCTCCGCCGCTTCGCCCTGCGCTTCTTCTGGCTGCCGCGCCTCCGTCCGCTCAAGGCCTTTTCCGATGAGGACCCCGCCACGGGCCGCATTCAACATTACTACTACCTCGTGCACCCCTGGTACAACCCCTCCACCTTCTGGTCGCGTTGGGGTCCCGAGGCCCTGTTCCGCCGTCTATCTGGCGGCTTTGCTCCTGGCGAGAAGAGTCACATGCCGGAGGGCTTCCTGTGGAACGAGATTGGGCCCAAGGCGACATTCGGCAAGGGTAGTGCCGAGATGGATGTGCATGTTGAGAGGATGAAGGGGCTGCAGAGGGGAAAGTGTCCTTTCTCAGGGGCGGCATAAGCGTGGAGGGGATGCACGAAAGGCAGCAGAGGATGGCGATGATGTTGCAAGAAAGCAGCCAAAAAGGCCGCGCAGTAGACAACATGCGATGCAGGGTAGGGCAGTGGAAGGAGAGCGCCGGTGTAGCATAGGCACATGCGTGCATTGTATTTATGAATTAACGAACTGATGCATCCAATTATCTTCTGCACGTGATCGTGTTCTACATTTGATTATCTTCTAAGTTCAATATGTGTGTTGACACCGGCGATGCTGCAGAGAAAGGTGGCGCGCAAGCAGTGGTGCGCCTCGGGGATGTGGTGATAGTACGGGCATGTATCGCAACTTCAAAACTTCAAGCGGTGATAATTTGGCACGAAGGTTGGCAATTTCAAGGGCTTCGTCGATGGCATGCCGTAGATTCACTCAAGTGCGCTGTGATGCGGCGTGTGTAGCCTGTGGCCGCGGGGTCGGCGACGAGCCGTGCTGCTGCCGCCGCTGCCGCCCCTCGGTGTGCCTCGCCTCACCCTGTACACAGGCAGAAGCGGCCTATCTTTTATGTATTGGATTTTTTTATCCATTTTCGTCAGATTCGTGCAGCGGCACTCCCACGGTGGGAGTGTTCAGGTCACTCGGTCTGGCTGGTATTTGGTGGTCAACAAAACACGACAGCGACAAGCGCGCGCTTTCGATTCCGGCAAGAGACGTAGGGCTGTCCGGGGCCCGAACTCTTTTGCCAGTTGGACCTTTGGGGTTGCACACTTTTTTTGATAGTCTGGGATGATAGGTATGATCTCTGGAAGATTTCCACGGTGGTGCAGAGGGTTTCTGAGCATTTATTGGGCTGTTGATGAGGTTGTTGTAATCTGTTGCTTGCATCTGTGATGAAAACACTTTGCCACTATTCCTATCTCAACACAGCACGGTGGTAGGCCTTGGCGCGTGGGTGGACCCCACCTCACCACCAGTTCTGAGCAATGCAAACGTCATTCTTCTCATAAGTAGGTAAGGTAGTACACTACAGGGTATCTCATCCCGCCATCCATCGTTTCTCTCCACATACAATTCCAACCTAGTTGCTCAATACGCCTTTTCTTGCAAGACACTCTCAAATCCCATCCTTGACCCCCGCCTCTAGGTCGGCAGGAAGGCCCGCGCATCCTGATCCTGCTGCTCAAACGACTGCGGGAAAGCGGCGATGCCAGCCACTATGCCAGCAGCCATGAAGCAGACACTGATAATGATCCAGATGATGCCCCAGCACTGCGACGAGCCGCCATATCTCCGCGCGAAGACGCTCGCGTCTGACGAGTTGACCTTTCGCAGGATGAGATCGTCGCAGATATCCCATGCCGAGTACAGCGATGACATGACGCCGATAAAGAGCTGAGGGAGGTCAGTATGTGTCACCTCATCTTCAAAAGTATGAAGGAGCTTACAATGACGAAACGCAGGGCGTGCGAGTGGGCGATGAACCAGCTTCCAATGATGATACCGCATGCGATGAGGATGGTCAAGATGGTCAACCAGTCCCGCTTGCCCCACCAGAGAATCAGCAGGAAACAGACGCCGAGGACGATACTGGCGATCTTGCTGGCGTTGACGTGGAAACCGCAGAAGATGAGCAGGGCGCCAATGAGGGATGAGCCTAGGTAGCCGGCGGGCAGGGTGATGCCGCTTTTTCCGCCGAGCATGCGCGTCTCGCCGCCCTCGCGCGGGTCGAGGGTGATG
>JACAFV010000005.1:261083-283166 GCA_014635975.1 Plectosphaerella sp. P0831 | reverse complement strand
TCGTCAGTGAGGGCGCGAGCCAGCAGGTGCCGGGCGGCTGCGTTGACGACTTCGTTGAGGGGTGCCATGGTGGTCAGGAAATTGTTGTCCCGAGTTGGTTGTTTGGGTCTGGTGGTGCTGCTGCGAATGCAGACTGTCGCAAACAGTGGGCTGGCTTCAAGCTGCAAACGAGTGATGCGAAAGCGAAGGTGTAAGTGTAGGTGAGAAAAGGAGAGGTGCTGTTTAAGGGCAGTGAGGTTGAAGGGTGAAGTTGAGACGGCTCAGCCTCATTGTTAGTGCAGGCTGTGAATGTGAGACGCGCGTCTGGCGGAGGTCGGGGCGGCATGTCATTCTGGGTCTGATACGAGCGAGGATCAGCAGCGGGGGTCTGAGCAGGGCAGCATCATGTCACGCCACTGGGTATGTCACAATTATTCTTGATTTTTTATTACATTGACTGTCAAAGCCAAGGAGTTTGACCGGCTGTGATCAGAAAAACCTTCGAGCCAGGAAAGTTGAGTTGTACCTGACGGAACTCCCGAGATGCAGGTCCCGGCTCTACTATAATTGGAACGGGGCCATGACCAGCGCTAACGGCATTCCCGTGGCAGGGCTGGCTGGTGTGGCGCATGTCCAGGAGACAAAGTGGCGAGTGTGCTTATCTAATGACTTGCCGACCTGTCGTCTTCCGCTAAGCCTATCTTAGCCTAGCTTTGACCCTATTTCCGGCCCAGCCATTCAGCGACCGCCACTCCACCCGATCGCTTGCAGGCGCGCGTCTAAACGCCATCTAATCTTCGCCGACGCCAACTGGAATCTCCACCGACGACCGACCACCACGCATCCACGCACCACGCAAGCATCCCCGCGCCCTCGATGCTGCTGGTCGGCTGTCTCAGGTCCGAGTCGACGGGCGGTTCGTCCTGTCTGCAGGTACGGCATGCTGCAGCTTGCGCTCTCCACCGGTTGGCGATCTAGCCAGTTAGCTGGCCTTGTTGTGCTTTTGTGCCTGGATGGACTGTCGATCCGAGCAGATCATCTGCTGCTCTCCTCGGCTCGGAGACTGGACGTTGCTTTCAGGGTCAGGGAACATCGCACTCTTGAACTGCCTTCTCTCTCCTCATGGAATATCTCGACTGCACCGAATACATCAAGATGTACTGATGGTGTTCAGACATGGTATGGTGATGCCCCGCCTGTTGGTCGTCTTCGGAGGCCATCGACCCAGGCCGCCGAAGAACCGGCCGGTGCCCCTCTCCCACCGCCCCCAAAACGCGGCAAGGCCAGACCCAACTGAGCCGATCATGTCATAACTCAAACGGCTGACATCCGACTGCCGCGACCCTCTTCCTGTCTGTCTACCCTCACGGCGGCTACGCAGGCGAGCCCTTTCTATTTCCGCCCCCCTGGATCCCCTCCACACTTCCTATCCGGGAACACGGCCTGTCCCTTTTCTGTTCTACACTACAACCTCTGTACTACTCGGACACCCCTGTATCCCCCTCTCCCCGGCGGGCCCAGCTGTCGACTACGTAGCCGCCTCTCCCCCCTCCGGCCATTTCTACGCGCCCACTCCCAGACAGGCGCCCACGCCCAGGAAACCTTCAGCCAATACCCGTGGCCGCTTCGTCGTCTTCTCGCTCTCTTGGACACGCAAAAGGAGTTTCATGCCATCAGATTGCTGCCCCTGCTTCTCTTTGCCACCCCGGCCGTTGCGTTTCAGAATACACGTAGACGCCCAGCTCTCACATCGTAGCCGCGTCCCGCCTCGTTCTTGTTCGTGGGTGTCCATGCCATGCCAGGTCGGCCGGGCTGGCCTCGCGGCCTTTAAATCAATTCTCATGTCCGGCCGCCCTGGGCCCTCCTTCCTGTTTCCTCTCTCTTGTATCCGAATGCAAAAGTAACCTCGCCCGTCTCTCTCTGACGTGTGTGTCATTTTTTCTCTTATCTTTTTCCTTATTTCCTTTTTTCCTTTCATCTCTCTCTCCTCTCCTTGGTTTCCTAGTCCGTTTCCTTGTCGTCGAGCGTCTCATCGTTGCCGTGCTTCACTCGCTCCTGAGCAACCACCAGACTCCACCTCAGGCATCACAGTCCTCCAGGCGAGGCCCCCTTATATCCACCGCCATCACCATTCGCTACAGGAGTCTCCCAAAATCAACAAGGACGTCAAAACAACACCAGTCCTAATCCATAATCCTACACCTTTACCGTCGTTCCCAGCATCATATACACAAGATGCCGAAGCACACCCGCTCAGCCAGCTCAAACCACAACCGCTACACCATGCCGGTTTCTCTCGCTCCGGCCGCAAACCCCACACCCAACATGTACAGCCAGCAGCAGCGCATGCCCATGGCTGCCGAGTACTACGCCATGTCGTCCACCTCGGCTGCCTCGATGCAAGCCCAGCAGCAGCAACAGCAGCGTCACCAAGCGCAGCAACAGCAGCAACAGCAACAGCAAGCCTACGACGCATATGCTGCCGCCGCCGCCGCTGCTCCCGCCATATCGGCACCTCCCGTTCAGCACCGCGCTTCCTCTGGGGCGTGGACCCCCCAGGACGACAGCACGCTGCTCGCCGCCCGCGCCCAGGGCCTCAACTGGTCGCAGATCCAGGCCACCTACTTCCACAACAAGACCCCCAACGCCTGTCGCAAGCGCCACGAGCGTCTCATGGAGCGCAAGGGCGCCGACGACTGGGACAACCGCAAGCTGGAGCGTCTTGCCAAGGAGTACATGACTATGCGCAAGGAGATCTGGCAGGGCCTAGCCGCCCGCACCGGCGAGAAGTGGAATGTCGTTGAGGCCAAGGTGAGCCCTCCCAAGTCCCCTCCTTACCCAAAGACACCTCACTAACCGCTTGTTTTTTTCCAGTGCATGTCCAACGGCCTCAAGAACCTGCAGAGCGCCGCCCGCGCGGCGGCCCGACGAGAGCGCCTCGAGTCCGGCCAGCCGCTACCACCAGGGTATGACGATGACAGCGGAATCAGCGGCATCGGGTTGACTCCTGTTGACGACCTAGACGCGTCCTACAGTAGCCCCGAGTCGGCCTCGTCCGGCGGCCACTCCGTCGCCTCGGCCGCCGGCTACCACGCCCACGCAGTCGCCGCCGCCAGCTCCCACTTTGCTATGCAGCCCCTCCACGCCGGCCAGTACTACGGCGCCCCCCAGGCACATCACGGCTACACCAGCTCCGTCTCTTCCTCGGCCGGCTCGGGCCCCTACGGCACCGGCGCTGGCAACGGCCACCCTGGTAACTCGCAGTCGCCTAGCCCTTACCTGCATCCCCTCGCGCAGAGGCTGCCGAGTGTCGACAGTGTTGGCATGGGCATCGAGGCCATCATCAACCGGCCGGGTGGTGCCCAGCATCAACAAATGTGAGGGTGACGACCGAGCGAAGCGGCCCTATTTCCTTTCTCTGTTTTTTACTTGTTTCTGGGAGGGTATCTGCTGCTATTGTCGGACTTTTGTTATTTCCTCAGATGACGCGCCGCTTTTCAGGCGACAGGGGTGTTTTGGAGTTGCATCACGGCGCAGGGGTTCACGACCATCACTTTCCTTACTTCTTTCCCTCGTCTTCCCAGCACCTGCGTTCGTTAGTATACCTCGGGAGGGAGATTGCCACCCTGCGTTGTGGGGGAAAAGAGACCGAAGCACGGACACGCTCCTTGACGACATTGCTGCGCGCGGAGACGGCAAGGTCGTGTAATGACTTTTAACGCGAGAGAGGTTATGACACAGATGTATACTATATGCCCGCTTATAGAACATTGACGCTGCGATACACTACTTTCTGGTGACATGATGTGAACACAGGCAGCAGAAGTGGAACTCCAGCAGCACCATACCGATGTAGAGATTCGTAGAGTACATTCGACTTTTGAAATAATCTAATCAAAGAAAGGGTGACCATTGGTCTGGTTTTACAACGGGCCATAGACCCTGTGTTACGCCTTGACGGCGGTTCGTGTTGGTACAGCGGCAACGGGCATCTCCTCCAGCTCATCCTCCCACTCTTCGTCAGGCTCGTCACCAACAATGGAGCGCCAGACACGGGTCCACATGCCCTTCTTCTGCAGCAGGGCCAGGACCATGACGGCGGGCAGGTGCCAAACGCTGGCCCAGAAGAGGCCGCGTGCGGTGCCCTTGTGGCCGTCGTGGCGCCAGAAGCGAACGGCCTCCCAGATGAGCCAGCCGTTGACGGGCATGCTAGTAGCGGCGAAGGACCACTCGGTGACGCCAGCGGCGCAGAGGCCGAGGCAGATGGGGATGAAGGCGATGCTGTAGCGCAGGGCGACACGGCCGTTACGGGCGGGGTTGGTCCAGGCGAGCATACGCAGACCGGCGTTTTTGTACTCTTCGCGGATGGACCAGGAGAGGGCCATGAAGTGGGGGAACTGCCAGGCGAAGAGCAAGCTGGCGAACAACCAGCCGCCGATGGAGCTGCCATCGGGAGCGAAGAGGAGCTCGCGCCAGGAGCCGTCACCGGTGGCGCTCTCACCGGCCGCAGCGGCCCAGCCCATGAGCGGGGGGATGCCACCGACGAGTGCGCCGATCCACGTGTTGACAACGGTGACGGCCTTCAGCGGGGTGTAGACGCCAGCATAGAGCACGATATTGGCGAAGCCGAGGAAGGAGACGGTGGGGTTGACGCCATAGTAAAGAGCGGCGGTGCCGGAGATGCCGCACATGACGGCGAAGAGCACGGCGGCGCGGGTGGTGAGCAGCTTGCGAACGAGGGGACGGTTGCGGGTGCGCGACATTTTGGCGTCGGTCGAGGGCTCGTAGAGCATGTTGAACGAGTTGGCCGAGGCGGAGCACAGGGCGGTGCCGGTGGTGAGGAAGAGGAGGGTCAGCGGCGAGAGAGAGGGCGACTCGGTGACGGCGGGCGTGAGGAACGAGTTGACGGGGTAGAGGGCGTAGGGAGCCATGGCCGTCAGGACGACGAGGGCCGACAGGCGCGGCTTAGTGAGGGAGAGGAATACGGAGAAGTTGCGGCGCATTGAGTTGGCGGGAAGTGCTGCGGCGGCTGTGGTGAGTGCTGAGGAGGCATCCTGGGCTGGGAGGACACCAGCGCCGGCTGTTCCTGATCCTCCTGCTGCTGCTGCCGCGGCCTCTGCTTTCCGCTTCGCCTGGCGGCGTCTATGTGGCAACTCTGCTCCGGACCCCGCATCCTCTACACGGCTGGCGGCCTCTTGTGATGTAGCCTGAGGAGCTGCCGTAGTGTTTGTTGTCGTTGTCGTCGCCGTGTTCCTCGGGAAGGCTGTGGCCGAGAACGGCGCAGCGCGATCAAGCGCATTATTCGGGAAGAAGTAGCTCGTGCTCAGGCGCGGCGGCGAGGTCGAGGAGAGCAGGCGCCGTGCGGTGATCTGTGGCGCGGCGAGCGAGGCCCGCGACGGCAGA
The DNA here is from genome assembly GCA_014635975.1 of Plectosphaerella sp. P0831. Classification (NCBI taxonomy): domain Eukaryota; kingdom Fungi; phylum Ascomycota; class Sordariomycetes; order Glomerellales; family Plectosphaerellaceae; genus Plectosphaerella; species Plectosphaerella sp. P0831. The sequence continues at coordinate 277,784 of JACAFV010000005.1, read as the reverse complement.
CGGGCGGTGCATCGTCGGCATACGGTCGCCGGGTCGAAGGCGTGGACCAGGAGGAGGGATCGGGGTGGCGGCCGCATGCTTGGGGCTTTCTTCTTTCAGTGTGGCCGGCGAACCAGGCCGGGCATGGCGCGCGAGGGAGCAATTCGAAGATCGGTTTCTGCGGTCAGACAAGAAGTCGCCTGATGCGTGCTGGATTTCGACTCGGAGGAATGGTAGTTCGTGGTTCGGGTTGCGGGCGGGCTTCCGCGAGGCGGTTCTTCGCCGATAAAACGATAAAACGGGCTGCAGTTGTCGTCCGATGCGGCGGGCCAATGGGAGATGGCCAATTCGCATGTGGGGTGAAGAGCTTGGACCATGTCTGGACATGCCTGACAGGGCAGGGGGTGTCTAATTTGAACCCAATCTCGTGATGTTCTCAGGCTTAGTAAACCCCTCTTCTTCAACCTCACATCACCTGGCTCCTGCCGCGGAGAGCCTCCCAACCTTGCTATACCGCTCTGCTTCGACTAATCAAGACAAATTCTCCTCTCGGTCCTCGGGGTTGAGCGTCCTGGACGGCCCTCGAGCTCTCCTCCGCTGCGGTCAACTGCCCTCCCTGGCAGCCGCTATCCTTTGTTCACCACAAAGACCCTTTCAACTACAGCATGGCACCGACCCCTACAACATCTCGCGAGTCCCTCCGAGGGAGATACGATGTATCCCAGAATGCTGCCCCTTTGTGGATCGGTTCCTCTTTGTCGAAGTGAAGCACCCCGACCCTCATTTTTGCTGCTATTGACAGCGGGCAGGACGGGGAACGCTGCCACACAAAGAAGCGACCACCATTGAGTGTGGTTCTTCCGAAAGTCACCTACCAGGCAGACGACTCTTGAGAGCAGCATGTCTCGCCGGATGCCGGTGGACTACGATGTTTTGGCAGTAGGGTGTCAGACTGACCCTGAAGCAAGTCAGCATCAGGTCGCCCAGTATGCTACCTAGACACTCTTCTCGCCGATGCCATCATGGACAAGTACTGAAAACCGAGCAGATAGATGCCTGTCGAGTCAACCACAAAATTTCAGAAAAAGGCGAGCCACCACGGGCTCTCCCATCTACCAGAGAGCCGTCCCCTGGCCGTCTTGGAGGCAGCGGGCAGGCCGCTAGCTTTGTTCTTTGTCCCTACGGGACAATGGCCAGCCTCCCAGACACGAAATCCAGCCTTGTGTGCTACAGTATGCCTGGAAGCCTTCTAACCAGACCTCAAGGCATCCATCCCTTTGACCACTGGCCACATAAGCCCCCCGATTCCCTCCCGTCCTGCTTTGACATGAACAGCACCTTACTCACTCTCTTCGTGTCTGCATTTCAGTTTCCTTCATACACGACTTTCTGATTTATTTTCTCCCACAAGTTGGTCTTCTGAGCAAATCACCACACACGCTTTCTCTCTCTACTGGGTACCCACATCTCGCCTCAGACTGCATCCGACACTCTACCACCCATCCCCCTCTGGGCATAGCCACCACCATGGCAGGCCCAGTACCCCCAAGCCTCGGCGGCCCTCTCGTTGATGAGAGCAACATCAGGTCGCAGAAGCAGCAGACGGGACTGTCTGTCTTGGCCGACCGCGAGGTCCCCGTCCCACGCAAAAGAAACCCCCTAATCCTGCCCACAGACGACGACTGGAAAAAGGTCGAGGGCTTCTTCCTCGAGATTTTGCGCATTCCCTCAGTCACTACCGGCGCCGTCTTGACCGCCTTCTTCGATGACCACGACCGAACCATCTTCGTGCCAGTCACCTCCCCTCCCACCCGGGTGGGCGTGCAGAAGGACCACACCAGGCGTTACAGGATCAACCTCGCCACGCGCTTCCGCGGCCACCCCCTCACACTGGCTACAAAATTCGCCATGCTGTACTTTGGACTGCCAGTGGAGCCCCTTTTGTCACAACTCTTCGACCCCATGCAGCACATTGTCGAGGAGACAGATGACTCGGCTCTGACGTCTGTCATTGTTGCACCACCATTGCACTTCCTTTCGGCTCACGACCAGCGCAACTTTGGTATCGACTCCAAGCGCGGACGCGAGGCCCGTTTTAGTACTGTTCCGGTGCCGAGATCCACACTTAACAAGACAAACGTGTTGGACGAATATGAGGAGGACGACTTCGTTCTCAGCCTTCGAGGTGGCGATTTGGACGAACATCTCGATGACGCCTCCGATGAGGAGCCCGAACTTGGCCTCAGAGGTGGAGAAATGGACGACTCTGTCGAGGACACCCCGTCACGTTCCAGGAGAACCCAGGAGGATGTCGAGATGGGCGATGCCAATGATGTCGAACCTGTCGTCCACAACCCGGCCATGAGGACGCAGTTCAACCCTCACATCCTCGGATATCAGGGCCGTTGCGAGGTCTCCTTCAAAGACTACGCTGGCATTTTCGACGCGATCCGCTGCCTGCTGTCCGTCGAGCCAGAGGTGACGACCGACATTGTGCTCCACAAGATTGAACACGACAAGTTCACCGCCAGCTGGACGTTCCCCGATCCCGTGACGGCGTACGAGGATGCCATCATCTGCATCCAGGAGTACACAAAAACGATGAACTCCGAGTTCTTCATCCACCGCATCGGCGAGCAGCCCCCAGAGGAGGGTTGTTTCAAGCCAAGCCTGCGCGAGGACGACGTCTTCAGGCTGCACTGTATCTCCCGGGATCGCACTTTCCGCGAGGCCTACCTCAGACTCCCACCAAAAATGTGGTTCGACAGAGCTGGCAAGCTGGCTCACACGTATGGCGCCAATGAGTACATGACCTACGTCCACGTGGCCCAGTCAGTCCTGTTTGGCCAGCCTCGTTCCCACGGCGATCTCATGCACAGCATGATCCACCTGGAGGGCTACACACACGGCTCCGACGAGCTGACTACCCTGGGAGGGACGCCTCCCCCTTATCAATTGACTAAATGGCCGGCCTCGTATGGTAACTTCGAGATCGACAAGGGGTTCCTGAATTTCGCGCATCTGTCAAACGACAACGGACCCCTCTCGGCCATGGTTCGGCGGCGCGACTTGGGGCCGCACCAGATCATGCTCATCATTCCTGGTGCCAAGAGCCGCGAGCTCATCATCGACACGCCCTTGCAAGAGGCCCAGACCGATGCCATTATCGATAGGTTGAGATCCTGGTGGTGGGATAGCACCCCTGGCCTCGGCGCCCGTCGCATCGAGATGTCGCTTCTCATCCACCATGGAAAAAACTTCTACTCCGCCGTTCCACCAACCCCCTACCGTTGGCGGCCCTATGTAAACAACGCGCACGATACCCCCGATGAGGGCAGCCCCTCGGATGCACAAGTGCTCCAATATCTCTGCGACACTGTCAAGAAACACCCCAAGATCGGCCGCTACTTCTTCCTCCAGCCCGACTACGGCACCGATGCCAAGATCTATGCCGTCGGCAAGGAAAAGGCCGCATTTTCTCTGGACAACGCCCTTTCCTCGATGGAGTCGTTCCAAGAGATGCTCGTCAAAACCAACGGGTCCCAAGAAAAGTTGTCGAAGGACATTCTTCTACGGCAGGTGGGCGACAGCAAGTACTGGAATCTCACGAGTTTCACCATCACAGAGCGGACCACGGTTCACGAAATGCAACAGATCCGGCGGTTCATCTCGACTCCCAATGTCCAATATGAAGTCATTATCGGTGGCTCGAAAGCCACGGATTTCGCTCGCGGTCTCAACGGCGTTTCTCAGTCTCTCTTCGGGCCAAGATATGGCATGATCGGCGATGCGGAACGCCGGAAAATGGATCTGAAGCCGCTATTGAAGTATAATGACCCATGGCTCCTCCATCTTCGGAAGGAGTGGGCGAAGAAGAAGGAAGCCGACGCTGCCGCTGCCACCGCCGCCGTGGACGCCCAGCGACGCGAGGCGGAACAGCAAAAGGAGTCGACCGGTGCTGCTGGGGAAAGCATCTTCAAGCAGTGGAAGGAGAAGGGAGTCTTCAACAAGCATCTGCCGAAGAAAGACCTGCGGCTGCAGTCCTGGAGCCGGCCCCAATCTCTCTACGACGGCGATGGCGACTTTCACCCTTACATCCCACTCAACTCGGCGCCCATCGAGAGCATGCTTCGCGTCAGCAAGGGCCAGAGTGTGCCCATGGTCTCCAAGGCTGTTCTCACGCCCTCGGAGCAGAGGGATCTACAGGTGCAGATCCACGCGCTGCGCAACCTCAACCTGTTGCGGACACACATCTGTCAGTACCAGGACTGCAATTTCTCGTGTCGCACCGATGACACAAAGGCCCTCCTTGATCACCAGGAGTCACATGTGAAGTACCGCTGCCCGTGGTGCCCCGACACACTCTTCGAGCACTACCACGAAAAGAGCAGGGACAAACACTTCAAGGAGAAGCACGCGGACAAGCTGGCCCGGTTGGCGGTGCAGGCTGAGGCCGAGGGGCTGGACAAGAACGAACTCCTCTATAAGCTTCGCAAGAAATACGTGGAGCCAAGGATGAAGAAGCAGCCAGTGGACCCGCGATCAGCTCTTCAGACGTCCTACTCGGTCACAGTTCCGAGGCCCGGAGGCGAGCCCGTGATTCCCTCCGCCCCGGCAAAGGCTCACCCATGGGAGAAGGAGTACTCCCACTGTGACCGGTGCGGCCGGAACCACGGATGCCTCGACAACAAGGCTGACCGGGCACACCATGACCGCCTATGTGTGCCGCACGCAGAAGGCGCAGGCGTCTGTGGCTTCTGCAAGTCTTGCGGCGAGCGGCAGTGGGCTACCGAGAAGGACGCGAAGAAGTGGCAAGCTGGCGTCCAGTTTCCGCACAGGTGCCGTGGTCTCGTGCACGCAGGGTCGCCGCACTGCGAAAAGTGCGGCCTGTCCTTGCAGAAAATGACGGACGCCTACATCGACAAGCATCGTCAGCACTGCATGGGCTACGGCAGCATGGTCGCCAGCTTCTGCCCGTACTGCGCCGATCCGCTCAACAACCTGCACCCGGACCAGGCGGACCCCAAGATGTGGCTCCAGCACAAGCGTCTGCACATGATCGCTTGTCGCAGGAGTCTGCGGCCAGAGCCCAACCAACGCTTCTATGCCGAAGACATGACCCCCTTTGACCTCTACGACCAGACGTACTGGGCTGGGCCTGAGCCTCCGCATGACGACCTTTGGAATGGCCCACACGTCCTCTCCGGGGAGTCGTTCTACACCAGTGGTCTCTACCGGCCATCCAAGTATCTAGGCGAAAAGCTCGAGTGGTACGAGATGGTCGGTGAGAAGAACTTCACGGACCCGCCCAAGCAGTGCCCCTCCGAGGGCTGCCCATGGACCATCGGCAGCATGTTGCCCAACGACATCCTCAATCACTTTGAGGAGTACCACGGCGGCCCCCTGAAGCTGTGCCCCCTCTGCAACCTGTCGTTCAAGGTGCCGGCCGAGCACGCAGTCGAAGGCGGTGACCGGTACGACCGCGAGTTCCAGGAGAAGCACATGGAGTGTCACGTTTTCTCGCTCTGGGACATTCGCGACGGCAAGAAGGAGGAGCCGAAGTACGACGACTTTAAGGGCTTGCGGAACAAGGAGGGCGATGCTGCGGCAGGCTCCTCTGGCTCTTTCGCCAAGGGGCAGTGCCCGTTCTTCGATGAGTGCGGCGCCATCATCACTCAGATGTCGGACGATCAATGGGAGACTCACGTCAGGCGGATGCATCCCAGTATGGCTCCACGAAGGGGCATCAGGGATGAGTTGCAGGCGGGCAAGCGTGTGGCCGATCCGGCATCGTGGCTGGAACAGCCGCCCAGCAAGAGGCCCACGAAGCAGCAGACCACGGTACAGACGTCTATGCCGGAGCAGCCCACGCCACAGGCGACAACATCGACGCCCGCACAGCAGGTTGACGAGCCGGCCGCAGGCGGCTCGCGCTTGAAGTCTCCGCCGCCTCCTCCTTCTGCTGATGATGACGAGGACGAAGAGGCAAAGGAGGCGGAACGCGCTTGGCTCCGTGTCATCATAGGTGAGGTCACGGTCCCCGAGGAACTCTACGACTTCCTTGTCGGAGGCGAGGACAGCTACTTTTGCTCGCGCTGCTTCCGTCCCTTCTCCAGGGGCCACTATCGCGAAGACCCCGGCACCGATAGCCAGTTTGCCGCACACTTGGATATCAACAACCGCAGCTGCCGCATCCCCTGCCGCAAGGGCGAGGCGATGCGGAACGGCCAGATGATCCTGCCGAACCAGACAGGCTGGATCCCCAGGGACGCGGTGCCCGAGGGCTTTGACTTGGAGCTTTATGCGAAACAGTGGGAGGAGATGTATCCCGACTACGAAGGGACGATGTTCACGTTTAACGGGAAGAAGAAGAAGTGGAACAAGTGGAGTAACGACCCGAACTGCAAGCAGAAGAGGAAGCTCCACGGCCTGCCGTACCCGCCTCCTGGATGGGATCCTATAAAGCTGTCGAAGCCTTCTTACGGGACCGTGTCCACGCCCAGATCTGTGAGGTCGGAGTCGATGCTCAAGCCCAAGGTAGCGATGACGAGGGCGGAGGCGGCGGCGGCGGCTGTTGCTGCGGAGAAAGACAGCGACGAGGAGGAGGAGGAGGAAGAGGAGGAGGAGGAAGAAGAAGAAGAGGAGAAAGAGGATGAAGAGGATACCGAGTATGTGCAAGTCGACAAGGAGAACGAGGATGAGGACGAGGATGATGAGATGGGAGGTCAGGGTGAGGATGATGGTGATGGTGATGGCAAGGATGGAGTGGAAGATGACGCGGGAAAGGGAGGTGGAGACGACGCGGGAAAGGGAGGTGAAGAGGAGGTGGAGGAGGAGGAAGAAGAAGAAGAAGAAGAGGGAGGAGACGAGGACTACGACGACGATGCTGCTGCCGATTCCCCCAAGGGTAGCGGCAAGAAGGGCAACTCCAAGACGGACACTCCCTCCAAGAAAAACACCAAGAAGGGCACTGCCTCGGAGCAGGATGAAGAGACCGACAGCGACGAGGACGAGGACGACGACAACAACGATGGCGGCGCCGGCGCTGTGGCTGTGGTTACCAAAGCGAACACGAAGAAGCGACGTCGCTGGCGCCCGATCACGTACAAGGGCGGGAAGCGTAAGGGCCCTCCTCGCTCCCCCATGGAGGGAGAAGAGGACGACAGCGACGATGCAGAGGGGAAATGGCTCGAACTCATCGCTCGCCACGGCCCGGCTGTGGAGGAGCATTTCAGACGTTGGAAGCGTAAGAACCGTCGCCGCTTCGAGGCCAGCTACAAGGGTGGCAGCTCGTCTTCGTCGTCAGATTCGGATATCAACTCGGTACTGACGGAGGAAGAGGAGGAGGAGCTCGGGGAGATTCATCAGTGGTTGATTGACCATGGCATGAATATTGGGACTCTTGGCAAGCGCAAGCGCCGGTTCAAGAGGCGCGGGCCGCAGGCTAAGATGGCGGTTATGGGAGATGGTTCGGAGCTGATTGAGGGTGAAGGCGAGGATGAACCTGTGGAGGTGGAGCTCGTGGAGGAGCTTGTGGAGGGGGAACGCAGCCCAAAGAGGAGCAGGACTGCCTCTGAATGAGGAGATGGTGAAGCTGGATGGATGGTGTTTTGTGTTTTGGGAGGTTGATCTGTCAGTCTCCGAGTGTGTGTTTTCAGATTGATCTTGTGTCTGCAACTGCCATAGAATGGAAGTCTGGGTTTCCTTTCGCATATCCTGCCTTTCGTGGTGATGTTCGAGGTCTAATTCAGGGGCTCGGTGAAGCTCGGTAAGTGGCCTGGCACTCACCGACAGGTGGAACGCGCTAGCGATGCGCATGTGACGTGAAAGCGGTGGGTCTGGCGCATCGTCCAATTCAATGTCTCGGGGCGAGCGACCCGATTCGACGGGCGTACAGTGTCACAGTGTGTCACCCCCCCTGAAGGCGCTGTACTACACCCGCTGATGGCCGCCAGTACAGGGCGCCTTGGTGGCTGGACACGGCAATCGTCGGCGAGTAACGTAACAGCATTGGCGACGATAGGACGCGCCTGCCTCATCAAGTTCCCGCGACACCAAGCGGCATACGGGGGAGAGAAAGTGCGACGTCGCCCGTCTCTCGACCTTTTCCATTCCTTCCTTTCCTCGGTCGCTAGTCAGACACGGGTCACGGCGCAGCTGCGCAGTCATGCATTGACCGAATCAAGCAGGTGCGGCCTTGCTTGCTCCTCTCTGTCTTCCCGTGGCGCCTCCTTTTCAGCAAGCTGATTTCCCAACTTTTTCTAGAGTCGTTACACTAGCTTTCTCCTTCTCCCTTGCTTTTCTCCGACATTTTCTCCCGCCGAGTCACGCCCAAGATAATACAAACGCCCTCGCTCCCTCGCCAGTCAGTTGAACCGAACCCATTGCAAAAGTCACTGTGCTGTCCGCTGACGCCGACGGGATTCCGCAGGCTTTCCTCCGAACCGTCCGTTCTGCCCATGGCATAAGTCCTGCCGCCGCAACCCGCCAGCGGACTCTCGATACTTTTTCTTGACGCATACAACACCCTCCGATACCGATGCAGGCACCGCGACGAATCCTCTCCGGGCTGCAGCAGCTCCGGCCGGCGGCGGCCCGCGCCGTCTGTCCCGGTCCGAAAACCTGCCGGCGCTTCCTCTCCTCGCCCGGCGCCCCACGACCTTCAACAAAGGGCAAGACGGACCAGAAGAGCTGGTGGCGGCTGCCGCGACGGTCCGGCGCGGCCACCGTCTCTCTGCTTGCCAGCGGCGGTGTTGTCTCTCTCGTCCTCGGTCTGTCCGAGCCTTCCAAGCCCGCCGCCCAGGAACACGCCGCCCCGGCCTCCGACTCCGATACCCGGGACCCGAAGCTCCCGCGCTTCCGCCTCTCCGAAGTCCGACAACATGATGCAAAGTCTGAAAGACCCTGGGTCACGCGAGGGGACAAGGTCTACGACATAACCGACTGGGTGGGCGCGCATCCCGGCGGAGACGTCATCCTGCGCGCCGCTGGCGGCAGCATCGATCCCTACTGGGACATCTTCGCCATCCACAAGGCCCCCCACGTCTACGAAATTCTCGCCCAGTACGAGATCGGCCTCATCCACAGCGCAGACCTAGTCGATGGTCGCCCGCCTGCTGAGGCCCTTGAGGATCCCTTCAGGGACGACCCGGACCGCGACCCCAGGCTGCTGACTCTTACTGTCAAGCCACGGAACGCCGAGACGCCCATTGATGAGCTTGTCGAGAACTTCATCACTCCTAACGAGCTCTTCTATGTTCGCAACCACATGTGGGTGCCGCAAGTCGATGCCCCCTCGGCTCACACCCTCACCGTTGAGCTCATGGACGGCTCCACGAAGGAATATACCCTCGAGGAGTTGAAGAGCCGTTTCAAGCCCGTCACCATTGCTGCCACTCTCCAGTGCTCCGGCAACCGTCGCCGTGACATGACACTGCACTCACACGAGACCCAGGGCCTCCAGTGGAATGTCGGTGCCATCTCGTGCGCTGTCTGGGAGGGCATCAAACTCGTCGATGTCCTTGCCGACGCCGGCTTCTCCGTCCGCGATGCCCGTGACGGCAACACCGATGCCCGCCACGTCCAGTTTGCTGGCCTCGAGTCCTACGGCGCTTCCATCCCTATCGAACCCGTCATCGATCCTCGCGGCGATGTCATCCTCGCCTATGCTATGAATGGAAAGCCCCTGCCCCCGGATCACGGCTTCCCTCTCCGCGCTCTCGTCCCTGGTCACGTTGCCGCCCGTTCCGTCAAGTGGCTCAACAAGGTCATCGTCTCTGACGAGGAGAGCCAGAGCCAGTGGCAGCAAAAGGACTACAAGCTGTTCGGCCCCAATGTTATCCACCCCAACTGGGAGACGGCCCCGGCTATCCAGGAGATGCCCATCACCAGCGCAATCGCCTCCGTCAAGCTCGGCGACTGGGTATCACCATCCACTCCTGCACCGCCGACACGGAAACCCTCCACACCATCATCATCACCCCCTCCACCTCGTCGCGAGGTCTCCCTCGCCGGCTACGCTTACTCGGGTGGCGGCCGCCGCATCGTCCGCGTTGATGTAAGCCTCGACAACGGCAAGACCTGGGATCAAGCACGCCTGGCCGACGACTGCACCGTTCCCGGCCCCGATTCAGCCAGCCAGCGCAACGGCCATAAGTCCTGGACCTGGCGCCGCTGGCACTACGACGGCATCATGCCTCTCGGAGACGCGTCCTCGGAACCGGGCAGCCGTTGCTCCACCCTTCTCGTAAAGGCCACTGACGAGGTTTACAACTCCCAGCCTGACCAACACGATGCCATCTGGAATCTCCGCGGCAACCTTGCCAACGCCTGGCACCGCCTCAAGGTGTGCTCCGAGTGCTCCGAGGTGCCCAAGGAGGTGAAACAACCAGTCGAGAAGCAGTGAGTGGGCAAAATGGTCGAATTAGCTTTTCTTTGTCTTATTCAGCGCGGAGTTGCACCCTTTCAACAGCGGTTTGGTTTTGGGGGGACATAAGGAGCGAGGCCTGGGGAACGGAGCGGCCATGTTACAAGCCAGGTACAATATGCATCTCTCAAGAGGCAGCAGGCGCAAAATCATTCACAGGGGCAGCAATCCTGCCATACTCATCCTACGCAGGCTGCGCTCTTTAATAGAAACAAGCTTACACAGGCTTGACGATACGAGTCTGAAATGTTGTTCAACCTCTACTGTACAACCTCCTGAAAGCCGGCGTTGTCACCAACCTTCCCCTGTCCCGCTCTAGTTTGCTTGCTTCGTCTAAGCTCGTTCGCTTTCCCGTAGAATTACAGCCGAGGACTGCCTTGCCTCACCCCTTCTCCTGCCCGTGTCATCAAGGATGACCTGGAAATGTTACGCAGTGCGAAGATTCCTACTCTTCTTCTTCGCTGTCGGTGAAGTACTCAAACTCGTCCGGCACTTGCGCCTCTTCGTCACCCTCACCATCCTCGTCAATGGCTGTAAGAACTCCGGCAGCAGCAGCCGCACCACCGGCGCCCTCGCCAAAGTCTCCGCCCCTACGCTGGCCAAGAAGCTCGTTAAGCTCGTTGAGAGACCGCAAGTCGCCGCCGGCACCAGCACGCAGTGCTTGCTGTATAAGGTTCTGCTGCTGGCGGGCGGACAGCTCCTGGCCGGCACCTCCGGCGTTCCTCTGGCCCGCAACGGGGGCCTTCTCCGTCTTGACCTTCTTGAGCTTCTCCTCGATCAAGGACTTCTCCTCATCGGGCTGGGTATCCTCCAGCAGAAGGGGACCGCCGGTGGGCTGTCAAAACGGTTAGCTGCGACTCTTTGATCCAACAAGACTCCATGACAAAACATACCTTCTTGACTGGCTTGTACCGGTCGGCGGGGAAGCTGATGAACTTGAGCTGGCCCGGCACGACGCGAGACATGTTGTCAATCTCGTAGCCGACCTTCTCCTTCTCCGCCCGCTTCTTGCCGTCAGGAGCTGGCGTGCCCTTGTCGGCAACGGCCTCGCCTTCCTTCTTCTCATCGGCGGGCTTCTCGTCGTCCACCTCCATCTTGTCGTCCTCGGCGGCCGCGGCGGCAGCAGCCTTGGCGGCCTTGGCAGCGGCCGGGGGCTGGTCGACATCCATGCTCTCGCGGCGCTGGGCACGCTCCTTCTTCTGCGCCCTCCGCTTAGCCTGGGCGGTGGTGGAGAGCACGGCGGTGGCGACCAGAGCCGGGCCCTCCTCGGCCTTGACCTCCTGCTCAGGAGGGTAGTCGAAGAGGCTGGGTCGCGTGGCGCTGTGGAACTTGAAGTTGGGGATCTCGAGGTCGTGGTCGAGACCAATCATGGACGTGGGCGAGAAGGCCAGCGACAGGAAGTGGGTGAAGGGGAACCAGTACCAGTACTGGGTGAAGACAGCCATGCCAACAATGCCGGCCATGTTGAGGTTGCCAGTCTGGGTCTGAAGACCAATGGTGCAGTTGCGACCACCGGCATCNCATCGATGATGCCGAGAGCCAAGGACGCGCCGAACTTGGTCATGGCATCCTCGTGGCGGTCACCGACGACCTTCTTGAGGGTCTTGCGAATTGCGGCAACCTTGGGGTTCATGACCTCGTTCTGCTGGATCATGATCATGGCGAGCGAGATCAGGGCACCCTGGCGCACAAAGTCGGTGGGGTCCTTCATCATGGGCTCCAGAAGGTCAATGGCCTCGTCGAGGCCGGTGCCGGCGCAGGAGATACCCAGAGCCATGGCGGATCCGTAGCGGACGTGGGGGTTGTACGATTCGGAAAGCAGCTCAACCATCCTAGGCACGCTGCCGGGCTTGCGGAAGAGAATGAAACCCAGGCTCATGACGGCGATACGGCGGACGTCGTCGTTGACGTCGCTGACGGCGGTGTGAAGCAGCTTCCGGATCGCCTTGTTGCTGCCGGTACCACAGTAGGCGAGAGCCACTGTCATGATACCACCGTACCTCAGGGTTGGGTCGGGGTCGTTGAGCAGGCCCTCGATCATGACATCGGCACCCTCCTGACGGCCGTACATGATGAGCGCCATACCAATGGCAAGGCCGCGAACAATCTTCTCGTGCGTGGTCTCGTGGGCGTAGGTGATCATGTCCTCCAGGGCCTTGACGTTGCCGGTGCCCAGCATGATGAGGCCCATGGCCAGACCAACGGCCTCTCCGTTGAGTGCCGAATCGGTGAACAGAACATTCTTGAGGCTCTCAAAGATCTCCTCGGAGCCGGTGGCCATACCGGCGATGCCGAGACCCAGGGCACCGCCGTGCTGAAGAACCTCATCCTCCGCAGAGGTGAAGTGAGACTTGAGATAGTCGAGGGCATCGGCGCCGTGGTTGGCGTGGATCAGGCCATAGGCGTAAAGGGCACCACCCTGGCTGAATGTGGATCCACTGCTGAGGCCACTCTGTGAGGGCAGGTAGGGCTCCAGGAGCTTCCTGGACTGTGTGATATTGCCCCTGTGAATGACACCTAGGGCGGCTGTGGCGGTGAACTTGGACCAGTTGACGGCCTTGCCCAGCCAATCAAGGTTATCTCTGAAGAATTTGTCGTTGGTAGTGCCCTGGTTCATGAAGGCGTTGCAGAAGGTGACGGCAGTGTGGAAGATGGAGTTGCGACCCTCGAGGCTGTCACGAACCTTGTTGAGGATGCTGGTGTCGGTGCGGTTGTTCCTGTACAGGAACTCGAGGTTCAGCTGGATCGTCTTGCTACCATCCAGGATGGCCCTGATGTTCTTGTAAATCTTGGCGAGGCTCTCGGAGACCTGCTCGTCCTCCTCAGAGTCGTCGTTCTCCAGCAGAGGCTCCTGCTCAGCGCTCTCGTTGTCTCCCTCCTGCCGAGGGCTCGGCTTAGGGGCCTCGCCGGACGGGAGAGAGCTGATGACCTTGCCGAGGAACTCCTGGGTGCCGTTGTCGTACAGGTCGAAGGCGATCTGGTAGGCGATGGTAACGGACTTGCGGTCCTCGGAGTTGACGAGAGACTTGAGCATCTGCGATGCCTCCTCATCCGAGTTGAGGTAGACGACGCACTTGGCAATGGCGAAGAAGTCGGGGTTCGGGATATCATTCAGGAGATCGAGGATAAGGCGGAGAATTTCGGTACGGAAGCCACGCTCCTGCACGACGTCCATGCAGATGCCGAGCGCGTACTCCATGAGCTCATCGGCGGAATTCGGCGCATCGACGCCCTTGCCCCGCGAAGACTGGTCATCCTCACTCGCCCTCTTGATCACATCGCGCAGAATGTCCAGGTTCTTCGCCTCGACAGCAATACCAACAACTTGTCTGTAGCGACCCTCTTTGATGCATGACTCGAAGAGGCGCTCGACGACCCTCTTCAGTGCTTGGCGTGTGGACTTGTCTGCGATAGGGGCGACGGATCCCGCCCTTCCTCGGCCGGCGGGCTGGATGGAGGGGTCGAGGATGGTGTTGTCGATGGATGCGCGGGAGAGCAGAGACTTGGAGGGGAGGGTCGTCTGGGAGAAGGGGGTAGTCGGAGAAACCAGGGCAGAACCGTCGGCGGCACCGCTGGCAAAGGTGGTGGCGAGCTCGGGGAGGGAGATGTCGTTCCTCGAGACCTGGGGACCGACGTGCTCAGAGGAGCAGACGGCGATGTAATGGTCGACGCACTTGGAGATGATGGTCTCCTCGAACTCGCCGGGCGCGTCGAGCTTGAACAGGTCGCCGGCGGCGAGAGCGAAAGCCATGCTCTCATTGTAGGCCTGGAGGTGGTAGTACACCTTGGCCAGGACCAGGGCGGCCAGCTGGCGTTCGGGGAAGGACTCGTCTTCGTAGAGGGCCTCGCTATAGGGCGATTGATGTCAGCGACTGCTCCCCGTTTGATGCCCGACATGGAGCCAGATGATGGATTGACGTCTGTGTGGAGCTACTCACATTTGATCCAGAGAACCAGCGACCTCGGTCCAGACGGTGTCGATGTCCTCGTTGAGAGTCTGAAGGGCGAAGACCTTGAGCTCGGGCTCCTCATCAACGAGGAAGCCCAGCACGCCGGTAGCTGAGACCAGGCCAGGCATGTTGACGGCGCGGTGGGATCGAGGCTTCGGAGATGTGGGATACGGGTGGGTTGCCGGAAAGGGTTGACAAAGCAGTTGTGGTGGTTGTAAATTCAGGCTCCAGAGAAGACAAACAAAACCCTGGAAAAAGTGAGGGATTGAGGGCTGTGCTCAAAATCGGAAGTGGCCAAAGGCGACGGGAGCAGCAGCTGTGGGTTGATGGGGACAAGAGAGGAGGGAGGGGAGTGGATGGAGGGCGTTGTTGTCGATTTGATGCTCCAAGTCAGCCGAAAGCCAGAGAAGGCGCGGGAGACCTGATGGACCACGTCAGGGCGAAGGTGCCTTGTGCGGGTCCAGCCTGGCGTACCGCACCTGCAGGAGCAGCTACGCACGGGCCACGGGAGCTCTGTGCTTGCCTCGCTGCATGTGGCCTAGACAGACCCAGGTCACGTGAATCATCACACGTACCCTCCCTGTGCTGGATCGCAGTGGAGGTACATGGGGCGCGCTGGTGCGACCAGCAGATGCCAGGATGCCCGAAAAAATTATGGGCAGAGCACGACGCGAGGCCCATGCTTCCTGCCATCCATCTCCAAAAACCAAAGCCGGGTCAACCTGCACCGCCTGCATCCCCATCCCCATCCCGCATAATCCTCCGCCTCAACGTCAACCCCATCCCGTCGACGTCTCGATCCTCAGACTCTTGCGAATCGCGCATCCGACCAGACTGCCACTGTCCGAATCCATTGTTTCTTCTCCGTCAATCACTCCGACCCTCGTTT
The DNA here is from genome assembly GCA_014635975.1 of Plectosphaerella sp. P0831. Classification (NCBI taxonomy): domain Eukaryota; kingdom Fungi; phylum Ascomycota; class Sordariomycetes; order Glomerellales; family Plectosphaerellaceae; genus Plectosphaerella; species Plectosphaerella sp. P0831. The sequence continues at coordinate 262,540 of JACAFV010000005.1, read as the reverse complement.
GCGATTAGCGATTCGACATCGATGGCGAGGCTAGAGGACACCATGTTGTCTCCATAAACCAGCTACAAACGATCTTTACTCGTCGGCCACGCCATCTAGGACACCTCGAGACTGTCCTCGACAGCCTTTTCCCTACTCCCACACATCGACACCACCAGGCGACACGCTTTGGAGAAACACCAGACCTGTCGACACGGCGGACCGCGCCATCCAAACCACACTCACTCAACCATCACCCTCACAAACGTCCCCCTGACCCATTCCACGCTAGAACCGCGCGATCCGACCAAACCCTGCCTCATCCGACCGAACCCAATGCGAACTCATTTCCCCGTGTCTTCAGCACATCCATCGACTCCCTCGAGCCATCGTGGTATGCTCTCGTAGCCCTGCTGCGACGCGATAGACTACTACAAACGGACCCACCGGGGTTGTCAGCCTGCGAAGAAAGACACAGAGCATCGTCGCGTTGTGTCTTTTCTTTGTCCGCCGCGGCACCGCCACACTCCTTAATCTACTGGAGACTGTAGTCGCCATCAGCCAAAGAGCCTGGTCTTCCATCTGAGGCCGCGGGGTATTTGCGCCTTACATCCATTGACGCGACGCGCAACCTTGCGCATTCGTTCAACATGGATCTGAGGAGCCTGGTGAACCCATCTGATGATGGGGATCGCCCATCCGAGAAACCTGCTCCTCAAGCGCCATCTCATGCGCAAGCCCATACCTATGCTCAACAGCAACAGCAACATCATCAACAGCATCATCAGCAACCTCCACAGACCCCGACTACCCCTGCCCAGAGCAACACCTCCTACGCCTTCAGGGAGTCGGCCTACAGCCACGCCCTGCACACCTCGCCCGGCAAGCCCCCGGCACCCCAGGAATATGCTGTCCATGCTCAGCCAGCACCCGGCGCGTACCCACCACCTCAATCGCCGTATCAGACCCCAGGACCGTACCACGGAAGGCCCTCGCAGCCCTCGTTGCAGACACAATATGGCAACGACCCGCGATCGCCTGGTGGCCAGCCTGCGCCGGGACCTTCTCCTTATCGGCAGGTGCCCACGCCGTCGACGGCCGGTCCTGGCAGTGGCTATCCCTTCCCGCCGTCCGGTCAAGGGCCGCCGCCGGGCCACGAGGCTACCGCCAGCCCTGTGCAACGACACCAATACCCTCCCACCAGCTCGTATCCCGCTCGGGACAGCTACTCCCACGCGACAAGCACTCCACTCAGTGCAACGGGACCTCCCTCACACCCCGGCGGTCCCTACGCCGCCCATCAGCAACACCACCCCGTGCCGCAAACACCCCCGGTAGGCGCGCAGGCCAACAACCAAGCCTTCCTTCACCAGAGATCGCAATCCACCCATTCAACCCCGACGCCCACATCAGCGCAAAGCCAGTACGGCCAACCCTACCCCCGTGGCAGCCCCGGTGTTGCCTCCCCCCCACCCCCC
>JACAFV010000005.1:171356-261049 GCA_014635975.1 Plectosphaerella sp. P0831 | reverse complement strand
CCCCTGGGGCCGCCTTTGTCCACCAGCCAAAGACAATCTTCCGCTGCGCCGAACAGCTTCGCTCATCCGTCGAGCCCTTATCAACAGCGAATGTCCGTGGCACTTCCCCAGGGTCACCAGCCCCATGCCACTCCTCCACCTCCCCACCAACCGAACCTGCATCACACCTCGAGCTCCCACACCGCCTACGATAGCCGCGCACACGACGTCCACCGCCGATCCCAGTCCCATAGCGAGCGAGACAAGAGCCTGAGTGTCAGCCCGAAGACCAGAGTGCCCAGCATTCCCAGCAGCGCCGGTGGCCACCCTTCCGCGCCACCTTCCATTTCCGCGGAATCAGACACGCGACCGATGCAGCCGAGCATGGCAAATATTCTTGAGGCGGAGCCCCACAGGGAGCGCGCTGCCACACCTGCCAAGCGCAAGCTCGCCGACCGCGACCTGAGCCCCAGGGAGCTGGAAAAGACAGATGTCCGGCCTCCTCCCAAACAAGTCAACGGCAGTCACGCCTCCCTGTCCCGGGCCTCGACACAGCCGGCCCAGACGAAGCCCGCGCCGGCGCCCCCTGCTGTCAAGAAACGAACCCGACACCCTTCGGTACCCGTCTGGGCGCAGATGTGGAATCAGCGGGAGAACCGACGACTGCACAAGGCCAACTTTGAACTTCAAAAGCGTGGGCCCCCAGGCGTCAATGGAAGCACGCCTGCCAAGGTCGATCGTTCCAGCCGTCACCCTTCTCCGGAGGCTACACGGACCAGCGTCGCCAAGGAGCGTCCGGCCGAGGCAGTGGCGCTCAAGGGCCCGGAGGACCTCCTCGGACCATGGGAGCCGTGCATCATAGGCGTGAAGCCTTACGAAGAGATACCCAAAATGGTCGCAGACTTCATCTTCATTCACGTCGTCAGCAACCCCGACAACGGCGAAATCATGAGCCGCAACGTGCAGTTTGAGATTGAGGCCAAGCTGGGAACCCTCATCGACAAGGACACCAACGAACGTGTGGACAAGTATGTCTCGACGGAATGCCTGCTTCAAGATACCGGGCGTCTTGCCTTTAAGAGTAGCATGACAACGGTACGTGTCCTATGTTCCGACTGTAAATTATCGACAGCTAACGGAATTTCAGGGGCAACACAAGGGCTTGAATGACTGGCTCAACGATAAAGTGGTCAACACGAACCCTCAGAACCCCGACCCCAAGGTCAGGGGTCGCGTGCAGATTCAGTACAAACATCGGCGCGAGCTTGACAAGTTCTATGAACTGCCTAGTAACCTTCAGGGTCGCTTGCCAGGCTGCGTTCGATCACGTTTCCAGGCCAAGCACTCGGTCAAGGTGCGCGTGACGACCGACCAGAAGACGGGTCAGGTCCTCGGAAAAATTGTCAAGGCACGTGTTGCGGATCTCAACCTTCATCTGCCCAGTTGTCCCCACGACTGCCGGATCAGCATCAACCTTGAAGCCGCATGGGATGGCAGCGTCGAAGAGCTTGAGCAGCTCGCCATCGGCCACGAGAGCAAGTTCACCGACCGCAGCAAGGATCGGTTGAGCTACACTCAGAGCCACTACCAGATTGATCTGACCCAGGTGACTCAGCAAGTCCCAGGTCCGAACGTACGTACCCTTGGTCCCTTGCACAAAACCGCGCACAATCACTGACGCTGATGATGCATACAGAATACCATGCAGATCAACAAGGAGCACGAGCTCGAGGTTGAACTGAACCCTACCACGGCCATTGACCAAGGTCGGCGGGCGATGAGCGGCCAGCCCCACCGTTACGCCGAACTTATCGAAGGTTTCGTCGACAACATTCGGATCCTCGCACGCACTTCGGGTGACTTTGTATAGTAGCAACAGCCCTGGCGGAATGGGCGCAAGAAGGGGCGGAGACCAGCCCGTGTATCTCGGTATCTTGGAGCAGGGCCTCGTTCACGGGGCCAGGGGAAAGGTCTTCACGGGTCATAAACGTATCAGGTTTTTGGGCGTATCGGAACACGGATCAGCGGCCGGCCGGGGCCCGGAAATGGTCGAGAAGGAAACAAGTTTCTCTTTTGCAGCGAAGAGATGGAGGGCCAGGCGGGCCATGCAAAGCGTTACGCACTCGCTCAGTATAGACATGGACTGCCTAATTACAGCGGATGGCTTGGGACAGACAGAGGCTCGGCCGCTGGTCCCAAACATCACTTTTTATCGGCCTTTGTCTTGCTTTACTTGATGTTGGGGAGGCCTATCTGGCGGGTCTTTGTTTGTGCCGAGCGAAACGTCGCAGGGCCGGGCCTATGAGTAGACGGCCTGTTTGCACCATGATGGAGTCAAGGCCTGATGTGTTTACTGTCGGCTGAAGATACGATTTAAGTAGTGAGGGCAGGCACGTCAAGACAGTCGAGATGGACGCCTTGAATCATCCCAAGATAGACATACTGCAAGCACACCCATTACCACCATCTTCGTACCAACATGCCAGCCATGTACACTCTTACCTCGTTCAGTTCCCCAATGACCCTCGATCTGTTACCAGCCCTGGCCTCGCTCGCCCTAGGCCCTTTGCTCTTCCTGACCATCACCCTTTCTGCCCACCTCTACTCCAAGACCCTCCGTTGCCGGGACCACCTCATTCTCGTCATCTAAGAGGGAGTCATCACCAGGGGAGTCCACTAGGGGAAGTCCCGCTGTTAGACCGGTTTGTCTCGGCGCCGGGGGGAGACCTCGGTGCATGGATGCAGCATGCTCCTATGTCGGGGGGACCACCGGGAATGACGAAAAGTCATGTCGGGGCGAGTGACGGCACCGGAATTCCGGCTTCTGCCCCGCATTCGGAGCTGAAGGGCGCTATAGTGGGGCCAATTGACCTGGGGGCAGCGGCAATCGGCGGCAATGCAATTGTCAGGCAATTCGTCCGTTAAGGGTGTACTTATGGGGCGCATTCTGTGTTAGTGTGTGTGACTCAACATGCTGATAAACCAAGCTTGTTGAACGAGGCGTCATGTACCCTCGTAACTTGTCTTCCCTGCTGTTCTGTCTGCATCCTGTGTCATACAGCGCGGGGCACTTTTTTGGTGTCCCTCACGAATCTTCAATAGAGGGGTGAGTCAACTTTTCTTTCGACTCGCGCATCCGGAAGTCAAATACATCGGTTCCTGTCTCTGATTTCAGGGTAACCATTCATCTTTCCACCCAAAGCTTCAACACCCATTGCCCTCGCTCCTGCTCTATTATACCCCCCGCACCCTTTCCCGCATCGCGAACATCACACGCCAGTCGCCCAAGATGCCGATGTAAGTACAGCCAAACAAAACAAACACCACACCGAGCTCTCCGGTTGCTGACGAGACTGTTCTACCCAGGCTCAAGGAACCTTGGAAGAAGTACAAGCCCTTCCCCCCCGTCAACCTCCCCGACCGCCAATGGCCCTCCAAGACCATCACCAAGGCCCCGCGCTGGCTCGAGACGAGTCTGCGCGACGGCAACCAGTCAAATGTCGACCCAATGGCATGTCACTCGCCCTACCCCGGCCAATGTAGTCCTCGCGATCTAACAGAAACACTTGCAGAACGGAGATGAGAAGTGGCGCTTCTTCAATATGCTCACCGAACTCGGCTACAAGGAGATCGAAGTCTCCTTCCCCTCGGCTTCACAAACCGACTTCGACTTCACCCGCCGCCTGATCGAGACCCCCGGTGCCGTCCCCGACGATGTCGCCCTCCAAGTCCTGTCGCCCTGTCGTGAGGACCTCATCAGGCGCACCGTCGAGAGCGTCAAGGGCGCCAAGAACGCCATCATCCACATCTACCTCGCCACGAGCGAGTGCTTCAGACAAGTCATCTTCAACTTCTCCGAGGAAGAGTCCCTCGAGCTTGCCGTGCGCTGCACCAAGCTCGTCAGGTCTCTGACCAAGGATGACCCCTCCCAAGCCGCAACCAATTGGCAGTTCGAGTTCAGCCCCGAGACCTTCTCCGACACGTCGCCAGAGTTCGCCCTTCGCATCTGCGAGGCCGTCAAGGAGGCATGGGCCCCCACCGCCGAGGTTCCCATCATCTTCAACCTGCCTGCCACCGTCGAGATGTCCACGCCCAACGTCTACGCCGACCAGATCGAGTACTTCTGCCGCAACATCTCCCAGCGCGAGACCGTCTCCGTCTCCCTCCACCCCCACAACGACCGCGGCTGCGCCGTTGCCGCCGCCGAGCTGGCCCAGATGGCCGGCGCAGACCGCGTCGAGGGATGCCTCTTCGGCAACGGTGAGAGAACCGGCAACGTCGACCTCGTCACCCTTGGCCTCAACCTCTTCACACAGGGCGTCAGCCCCAACATTGACTTCTCCAACATCAACCGCATCATCGACACGGTCGAGCTCTGCAACAAGATCCCCGTCCACCCGCGCGCCCCCTACGGCGGCGCCCTGGTCGTGTGTGCCTTCTCCGGCTCGCACCAGGACGCTATCAAGAAGGGCTTCCAGAAGCGCGAGGCCGAGGGCAACTCGGACGAGGACCACTGGCGCCTTCCCTACCTCCCCCTGGACCCCAAGGACATCGGCCGTACCTACGAGGCCGTCATCCGTGTCAACTCTCAGAGCGGCAAGGGCGGTACTGCCTGGATCATCCTCCGCAAGCTGCAGCTCGACCTCCCCCGCGGCCTGCAAGTCGCCTTCTCCGCCATTGTGCAGAAGCGCGCTGACCACCTCGGTCGCGAACTCCTTTCCGAGGAGATCACCGCCCTTTTCGAGGAGACGTACTTCCTGCGCGAGAACCCGCGCTTCAGCATCATCGACTACAGCATCTCCCCCGACCGCTCGCAGTCGCCCGCGCCCCCTGCCCCCGGCCGCACCCAGGACACCACCAACCTGGCCCGTGTCTTCGAGGGTGTCATCGCCATTGACGGAAAGGAGTGCAAGCTCCGCGGACGCGGCAACGGCTCCATCTCCAGTCTGGCTAACGCCCTCAAGGATATCGGTGTCGACCTCGACGTCAACGATTACAAGGAGCACGCCATTGGCGAGGGTCGCCACGTCAAGGCTGCCACTTACATTGAGTGCACCATTGCCAACAGCAACCAGAAGGTGTGGGGTATCGGCATCCACGAGGATGTGGTCCAAAGCTCCCTGATTGCTCTCCTGAGCGCCGCCAGCAACGTATGTGTACCATCAGCGGCCATTCTCCTCACTCTTCGCTAATACTTTGTCCTAGTTCGTCGCCAGCCGGCCGGGAAGCCCGATCCTCAACGCCCAGGCCATCTCCGCGCGGTCTCCCGGCAGGATCAACGGCAGCGCCAAGGGTCTCGCACCCGGTTCCGGTGCGACGCCTAGTGTCGTCTCGGTTCTCGAGGCGAAAGCGAATGGGATGTAGGCGGAGAATGGGGAGAACCGAAAAAATTGCATGTCAGGAATAATGTCAGTTGGCGCGGCGCTATTTGCTTTTCATCGTTGAGTAGTCTTGCTCACTGAAAATGGCTGTATACTCCAGAAGGAGTGAAAAGTTGGCGAGCTGAATTCAATGCCTAGGCTTTGTTTGGTTGGCTGTGCCGATTGTGATGCGCTGCAGTGCCGTTGTTTGGGATGTCCCTATGTCAAGTGAACAATCCGAGGTAGGATGTTTTAAAAGACGGCTGGTCGCATTGTATGTGCCCTGCGTCGAGACTTCACTTACACGTTGGTATACTGGACGATGACAATAGAACAACCCTCTTATTGACTCCAGATCATTAAGATGTATAAATTCAAGCAGGCTTGCAGCCCGTCTCTTCAACTTCGAATATCTACCAACACATCAGAAACTCTTGCTTCCAATCCAATAACTTTGAATATCCAAGAACCCCCTCAGATCCAGCCTTTGCTTTGCTTCCCTTTCGATGAAGATGACCATCACCGAGAGGATCGAGGGACTTTACTTCCCCGCTGGCACACAGGAGTTCCGCAACGCCAGGCACTCATGTGCCGAGCGTCTGAGGGCCTTCAACTCTACAGCTGAAAGCGCATCCCCCGAACAGCGCGTCAAGCTCTGGCTCGAGTAAGTCCCCCTTTCTTCAATCTTCAACTCTGCTAACAACAATAGGCTCTGCCCATCCAGCGCGGTTGATCTCCTCTGCGACGGGATGTCATCTCTGACCACCGCTGAAGCCGCATTCAACAACCCCGGCGCCCGCCCTGTAGCCCCCTTCGTCAAGCCCCCGCTGACCCTCGACTATGGACTGCGTGTCTACGTTGCACCAACGACTTTCATCAATAGGAACTGTGTCATTCTCGACACGCCCGTTGCTGATGTGCGGATCGGCGAGAACTGCAACCTGGGCCCGAACGTGAGCATCTTCTCTGTTTCACATCCGCATGTTGCCGGACCGGATGGGAAGCTGCAGAGCTGTGGGAAGCCTGTTATCATCCAGGATAATGTGTGGATCTGTGGCAACGTGACGATTCTGTAAGTTTCATTCTCCTATTCCATGCTCTGTCTGGAGAACCCGGGGCTTTGACAGATTGTGCTAACACTTGGATAGGCCTGGTGTCACTGTCGGACGCGGAGCTACGGTTGCCGCTGGTGCGGTTGTGACCAGAGATGTGCCTCCGATGACTATTGTCGCGGGAAACCCGGCCAGGGTTGTGAGGGAGATTGATCCTAGTGAAGGCTGGACTAGGCCGATGGCTACTGAGACTCTCGTAGGGTGCATGGATCTGTGAGGAGACAGATCATAGTGAACTTATGATTCCTCTGTTTGGAATCAAGCGGGCCATGCCGTGAAGAATCTCTGCTGAAGACAAAGGCTCCGTCAAGTAGAAAGGGTTTGTGAAAGGCTCTTTGATCGGACATCAGGCTGTTGCTGATGGAACCTGACGGATCCGGGGCCGGAAGCCTGAACTGCAGATACCTCGGTGAAGAAGTAGTCCGGGCTGAGCTTAATACTACGCATTATGAGAATATTTCTCCATGAGGACCCATGGATGCAAGCTATGTCTGTGAGGCCCCATCAGCACAATGCCATCTTCCTCACCCTTACCCTGTTACTGAAGGTAGAACACAAATGCTGAGCTGTTACGTCACCATCTGTAAAAATATCCAATGATTGGCCAGAAAAGGTGCCACACTCTGCAGGTTGTGAAGCCACAACTGTTTTGGATTGGCACTGGCAGTGAGAGGCAGATCGTCAGCCAGGTGGCACGCAAAAGGAGGGGTTAGGCATCAACAAACGAATCAGGCTATAGGGTGGCGCACGAAGGAAACAATTATATAGGAACCTGCTGGGTTTTGTAAGATTGAAACATGAAGTGGACCGACCTCCATTCATGCCGCATCGAAGAGGCTCCAGATCAATTTCCTTGCTTCAATGCCGCCGGATGCCATCCCTCAAGCCAGCCCGGGTCACCCAGGACCATGGCGTTTTGTCGAACATCATGTACTCCCGCCCAGCCTGTTCTCGAAGATATTCCAAGGAGTCGTCAGAGCACAAAATATCTCACAACAAGTTACTGAACAAATAACAACTTGGATCGGAGAACAAGGCGAGACTCATGAATCCCCTTGCCTCTCCCTACACGATTGGCATACTCGATCTTCCGACAGGTTTCCACCAAATTCAGACCCTGCCAATGCTATCAACCTCACTTTGGCGGTTCTCTTTATCAGACACAACAGCCTGACATGGGAGTCTGGACGCCTTCCACCCGCTGTCATTGATTTTGTCTGGAAGACTATTCGGGCCAGCTTGGCGAGCCGTGTCTGCCGCGGACAGTGCTTCTACGGAGCCCCAGGATTCCTCGCCATTCATCTGTGCAGTACCTTAATAGAGGACACGAAGATGGATGAACTGTACCGGCTTCATGTGTGGCTGCCCAATGCCAAACGCGGGCCCAGCGAGTATCGAATCCATTCACACCAAGCTTTCGCCTGCAGCTGGATTCTCGCGGGAGAAGGCACAGACCGGGCCTACGACATTGAGCTGATCCAAGATGATAATGCTGCAGCGACTCATGCAATCTACGCCGTCAAGCAGAACTTTGTCAAAGCCGCCGGAGACACTCGGCCTCGAGGCTCGTCCTCTACTCTGTACAGCACAGGTCAGCTCGTCGGGGTCGCCTTGAGAAAAACGGAGTCTCATGGGCGAAACTCGACCTATTCCATGGTTGCCGGATCATTCCACACGACGGAGGTTCCGATTGACAAGCTTCACGCCACCTTGTTCCTGTTTGACTCTTCTCGAGGCTGGGAGCAGAATGCAGGCGTCCTTGGGCCTAAAGAAGGCCAGGAATACACAAATCATCGATATGAACAGATTAGAGTGCAGACCACTCATCTGCTGCAGTCTGTGGACGACACAAGAGCATGGGAGGACCTCATGGCCGAAGGAAGTGTCAACGCTGCACAGGGAGCCTGGGAGGAAGCCTTGGAGAGGTTCGATCGTGCTCACCTATTAGCGACCTCATCGCCAACGCTGCGCACTGCTCCTCTTTATGCGGGACAGGCTCTGGTGCAACTTGGTGCTACAAACAGAAGATTCGGCAGATACGATTTGGCTCGAACCTTCTGCATTCGGGCCCTTGAAAAACTCCCCGAGTCTCTCGAATTGATCGATGCTTTGGGAGAGTTGGGCGTTGTGTATCGGCACTTGAACGACCTCCACGGGGCTCGAGATGTTCTTCAGCAGCAATACGAGGCAGCAAAGAAGCTCAGTCATGGCACGGCCGCTTGCCGAGCAATCGGTAACATCGGCATGGTAAATTATCAGCTGCACCTGCTTTCCCCCGACTCGAATCTCTTGCAGTTGGCCATCATTCAGCTAGAAGAGCGAGTTCATCGTGCGCAGAACGTCCAACATGCCATGGCTCTGACGTGGGAGATCGTCGGTCACTCTCGTCTGTCGCTCTGCCATCTGTCTTCTTCCAGGACTGACTTGGCCGTCGTTGCAGCGAGGCACGGACTGCTGGCTGCTGAGCGTTCAGACGATGCCAATGTAGTGGCCTTTTCGCGATTCTTCCTTGGACATGCCTTCCTTGCGAATGGACAATCTGAGGAGGCCTTGGAACAATTCAATGTAAGAGGCGTCTGTTCTCCTGCCATGGCCATGTGCAAGGAGCCCTCGCCGGAGCACCGCGGGTATCTTCGCGAACTCATTGAAAACGGCGCCGACCTAGAGCTTGAAGACAACGTCGGCTACACTGCTTTGGACTATGCGGTCTTCAGCGGAGACGATGAGACACGCGATCTACTCATTTCTGGCCTCTCAAGAAACTTGCCCTTGGGCAAAGTGAAATTCCGCATTGCCGAATCCAATGCCCGGAAAGGCTACCGAGTCGTGCTACAAGAGACACTTCGACCCAATCTCGTTGCTTGTGCACATCGGAGTCCAATCCGCCTTGTCCGGGAGGCATACTCACGACAAATCGATACTGATGGGGAGACAAGAGGGCTCTTTGATTGTTTACGATATGTCAAATTCGCCGACTTCCGTGCATCTGGGAGAATTCCGAGTTTCACAGACGGCATCACTCGAGAGTTTGAAGCAACACCGCCTGGAAACGAGGAAGAGCGAAAGGAGTTGTTCATCATCTTCATGTCATACAGGTGGCTACGGCCACTTGTACAATCTTCCGCCAGTGCTGCTCCCATCTCACCGGATGACGCGAATGGCACCCAGTTTCAGCGAATGGTCGCAGCTGTCGATGCTCTACTTTCGATCCATTCTTCAGTCAACCCAGATGATGTTGCGGTTTGGGTCGTAAGTACACTCACTGTTCATGAATATGTGCCATTTCCGCCCCCTTCTGACACCTCCCAGGACTACGCTTGCATCGATCAGCAAAACCCAATGCCAGGTATCATGGGACTGCCCATCATTCTGGCGCAGTGTGATGCAATGATCAGCCTGGTTGACGAAGATTACTACGATCGGGCTTGGTGCTGCGTTGAAGTGAAGCTTATCTCGACACTCCGACGCTCGTACAGGTGGCATCTTTGGTACGAACAAAGTATGAATGCCGGTGGCCTGAACGAGGGGGTCCAGAGGGTCACAGCCCCACAGCAGAAGCACATTATGCGGCCAGGGCCACAGGACTTTGACTGCACAATGGCATCATCAAAACTAAGCTTCGAGTCGGACAGACCTAAGATTACCTTTCTAGAACGACAGACGAATCTTTTCCGGTAGAGACAGAAGTTCAAATACTCAACTATGAACGACGAATTTAGGGGCACCAGCCTCTATTCCAGCATTGGAGGAGCAGGCCCAATTCCTTAGTTGAAGCTGGAGCCAGGGACGATGAAATCAAATAGAAACTTCACAACATAAACTTGAGCACGAGTTTCAGGGGATGAAATGAAATTCCGCTATCCCAAGATCGCTTTTGTGGCTCAACTCAACCCCTCATCCACATCCTTTCCTATCAAACAAATATGGGATATCACTTCAAAATAAACAAACTCGCTCCATCTCTGCACAACCATGCCTGCTGTTCACTCCCTCTTCATCGTGGAGGGTTCGCCAACGGGGCGGATATCCTCCGAGTCGTTGTCGCGAGCGCTCTCGCCACCCTGGCTGCTAACCTCCTTGTTGTGGGTGACAGTGGTGGTGTGGTCGCGGGGCGCGTAGTCCTCCTCGCCCTCGGTCTCCTCAAACTCCTCGGGAAGGACGAGGTTGAGGAAGATGCACATGGCGGCGGTAACGGCGAATCCAGTCTCCATGATCAGGGTGATGGCATCCAGCAGACCCTGGTAGCCCTTGTTGTCGCCCGAGTAGGTAAAGACGTTGCTGAAGTAACCGCTGACGAGAATACCACCGTAACCCCACACCAGACCGGCGGTGAGGATGAAGCGGTTGCGACGGCTGAATGTCATGCCCTTGGTGATGATGGCCATACCACTGACAGCAACCGCAGCGAAAAGGAAGGTAGTCATGCCTCCAAGGACAGCCGAGGGGATAGCGATGAGGGCGGCGGCAAACTTGGAGAAGAGACCCATGATGATCAGGAAGAAGCAGCAAGCGTAGCCAGCGGAACGGTTTGCGCAGCGGGTGAGGGCGATGACACCGTTGTTCTGAGCAAAGGTCGTGGCGGGCGAGATGGTGCAGAGGGCGGCCAGGATACCGTTGAGGCCGTCGGCAAGGACACCACCTTGAATACGAGACTCGTAGGTGCGGCCCTCGACCTCGAGGCGGGAGACGTCGCAGGTGGCGGTAATATCGCCAATGGTCTCGGTAGCGCAGATGACGTAGACGGCAAGCAGCGGAAGGACGAGCGGACCGTAGACAGTCAGGGGGAACGTCTTGACCCAAACGAACGAGACGACGGGAGCGCTGTCGATGCCAGAGCGGTCAAAGTAGCCAGTGGCACCAGAGATGATGCAGCCGACGAGGAGGCCCAGGATAACAGCAGTCGACTTCATGATGGGCGAGCCGAAGCGCTCGCACAAGACGATGGTGGCGAAGACGGAGAAACCCAGTCCAAGGTACTGAGCAGAGCCCCAAGGCAATGCGTTGGGAGCGGCGACGTTGGGGCATAGGGCAAAGAAGCCGGTAGCGGTGCTGGGGCTCGCGCAGGGGCCGGAGCCGCCCATCCAGTTCTTGAAACCGCTCTGGATCAGCTTAACACCGATGAGCATGACTGTGGGACCGGTGACGATGGGAGGGAAGATCTTGAGCATGATCTTGGGCGGCAGGAAGGAGATGAGGACGACAACGAGGGCGCAGCAGGCCGAGGTGCCGAGAATGGCGCCGTAGCCTTCAGGGCAAGGCAGCTTGGCGCCTTCGGCGGTCGTTGGGCAGTATCCGTTCTGGTACATCTGGGCGAGAGCGCCCTGAGCAACGGGGATGATGGAGAAGGAGATGCCGACGACGGAGAGCAGACCGGTGCCGATGTAGTATCTTGGGAGGGCTGGTTAGCAATGCGTATGGGCAGCTGGTGAGGATAATAGGACCTACCGAGTCTTGTAGATGTGGAAGCGAGTGATCTGGATCATTGACATGGTACCGGAGACGATGAGTGCCGTGGAGACAAGATACTGCTGCTCAGCGAGGGACAGATTGGCACCACCAGCGCCGCTCATAAGCATTGGTGGTGTCACGACACCAGCCAGCATGGCAATGGCGTGCTGGAGTCCGAGGAGCAGGGCCAGAAGGAGGGGCATCTTGTCGTTGAGGCCGAAGAAGGGCGCGCTCTGGCGCACCTTTTTCATAAAGGGCAGGTTGGGGCGGAAGAGGAAGGCATAATCGTATGTGCCGATGAGACCCTCCTTGGTGGTGAACTTGTGCTTGATGCTTCGGGCGCGGTCGCCAATGGTCTTCCGCGGGATCGAGCCCGGGACGATCTGGCTCGGGGCCTGATCCTCATCCATTGCGGCGGTGGACTGCCTTATTTTTCTTGTGCGCGTATGTGTGTATTTTTTGCGGGAGTAAAAAGGTGAGCTGTGGAGATGGGGAGTCGCGGGGCAGCAGGGTGTAGGTCGTGGTCGGGAGCTGCTGTGTCGAGTGCCGAAGCTTGTCGTCGATACAGGCTTCGATTTCGTAAGAGAAACTGCTGTCAGGGCGGCAGTCCGGGGTCGGTAGGGCTGCAAGCGAGATGGTTCGGAGCAGGGGGGATGTAGGAGGGGTGTGTGTGACTCGGGAGGCTTGAAGAAGCACACGTCCTTTGTCAGTCTGTTGATAGAGACGATGAGAGGGGCTCGAGTGGCAATGAGGAGAGGCGCGTCCAGAGGGTTTTATGAGAAAAATCCCATGCATGTCCTTTTATCGGGTCACGATGCTCTTAGGCCATGACATCGAGCAATCAATGGCGAGCTGCTTGCTGCTATCTGTGGGAACCTTGAGATAAGGTGTGGCCGGCGCCCTGAATGGTTGCCAGAGAACCCCTGTAGCGCGAGGGAGGGGACCCATCAGCGATCGCGGGTTGCCACCCACTGGTAGGGGGCCTTGGCGAGCTTGCGAACGGGCGGCTGCGAGTCTGTGATGGTCTGGTCCGGTCGAAGGGTGCGATGGTCCGTGGACGAGGCCGTCTGCCGATGGTGGTGGTTCAGGTGGTGTAGTGGTGGTTGGCGGGGGGTCGCGATGGGCGCCCGTGTGCCGTCTTGCCCGCGTCGTTTGCCCGTGGCCCGCGGGCAATAGAGAATGCTGAATGAAACTTGAAGCTTTGGGAAAAGTCGATCAGCACTGGCACGACGTGATGGTGTGCAGACAGGGCCGGCGCCGGGGGGCCCAAGCTGAGCAGCAAGCATTGACCTGGCAAGCCTGGGTGGGACAAATAGATTCCGAGTCGGATATAGCGGGGTGCGTGCCACTTGCAGTGTCGTGTCTCTCGCTTCTGTCCGGAGAAGGCAGATCAGAACCATAGCATGCCCCCCGCCCGTCTGCTTGCAGCACCAGCAGGGAGGAAGCGGCCGACCAGAGCCTCGGGCACGGCGAACAGCGAGCTCGAACATGCATGTCTCTCCCCCCAAGCTGTGGTCTCGGCATGCAGAAAGGGCGCAGAAGCGGGCAGGCAACTGAATCCCACAACCACCTGACGTTGCTGATAACGCTCATGTCCCCGGCTACGCAAGCCGTGCTAGCAGATAAGACTCAAGCCACGAGCCATGGGAAGCATGGGTGACCCCCATCTGGGCTTGAAAGGGGCCGGCCGCGCCCTTGTCTGGTTGCCGCATCGTCCGGGGAAAAGCGCCCACCACCATGCAGCCGCCCCTCCACCGTCTGCCCCCTGTTCTCTCTCCCTTCAGTTGCTATCGGCGGACTCCGATGGCCAGTTCTGCTTGCCTCCTCCGAGTCCCGGGGACTGAGGAGCGTGGGGTAGCGGGATCCAGCGACACGCGTGCGACTTGAACGCCTCGCGCCGTCGCGACGGCCGCACAACCCTCCACGAGTCGAATCATCGAGGGCCGGCCTCGGCGATCCCCTCGAGAGATAAGTCCATGCCCTGTGATTGACCACCGCTGAGCCTTGACAGCCTCTTTTCTGGCCGCCGGCCGCCTGGTCCTGTCTCAGCTCCGTCTCCCCCGTCGGTCCAGGGTTCGGTACGTCCCTCACAGGCGGGAGACTCCCGATCGGAGACCATCGCGCACCGCGGGGGACGGGACGGTCACCTCCTGCGCGATCTGCCGCGACGTTCCGAGGTAGTATGTAGGAGAATTTGGCAAGACCCTGGCGAGCACCTTGTCAGACAGAAACAGCTCTCTCCACTGGAGCGATGTGGTAGAGGGGCGACCCGGAGGAGCACGTTGTGCTGCCGCTGGGTGCGTGCCCCGGAACCCCGAGCTCGAACCGACACTTTTTCTGCCCAGGGACACTCATCTATCGTATGACAAGTCTGCTGTCGTTTCGATTCGCAACATCCTTCAGTCATGCGATCAGTGTCAGCTGCAACAACGATAAACGAGGGCCGCCACCGCCGAGCCATGGAGCACACACCAGGCTCCAAGCGCACGATAAGAGCCATCGAAATGGCTCGACATGGTAAGGTCCATATCGTGTCAACCTTTCTCGTGTATTCAGAGCCGTCCTTTAGCGCCACGTGGGCATCGACATGTGAGAATGACTGGATACGATGTGCCACCACCAGGTTGAACTCAATGGCAGGCAGGTAGGCATGTTTCCTAGTAAACATCAGCTCAAAATCCGTGAAGCCCTGTGCTTGTTCAGGTGGCTACACACAGCTTGCAAGGTTCACTTGGTGAAGTCACTCGTGACGGCTGCATCATGGGTATCATTCAACTTGGTATTGGTTCGCCGTTGTCCTCCTACAGCCCCGGGAACGAAAACTCGGAAGGCTTCTTGGGCTTGTTCAGCTTGCGCTTCTTCTTCTGCTTCGGCGCATCAGAGTCGTCACTGTCGTCGTCGCTGTCGTCTTCGTCCTCGTCGTCGCTCCCTGCTGCCCTCTTTGTGCCTGTCGCCTCGTCGCTGTCCTCCTCGTTCTCGCCCCCCTCACCTTCACCCTCATCCTCATCCTCGCTCGAGTCGTTTCCTTGGAGCTCCGAGAGCTCCTGCCAGACCTTGACGATGCGTCCGCCCGCGCTGATAAGGCGGTTGTGGCAGTCAAAGGCCACCGAGATGGCGCCCTCGGTGTCATCGTGGCGCATGAGTGAACCCGGCTGAGAGTCCACGGTCCTCTTGACAACATCAACGACCCGCAGGCTGCCGTCGCCAACGGCCACGACGAGCTTCTTGCCGAGGCCGAGGGAAGCGGGAGTCAGGACCATGGCGTCGATGCTCTCGCCGCCCCTCCGAGCGTGGTCGACAATGATGCGCTCCTGTTGGTCGTCCCACACTCCCTTGTCCCACAGCGTGACGACGCCCGAGCCGGACCCCACGGCTACCATGCCGTTCTTCCTGTTCTTCTTGGGGCCGATGCCGGGCACAAAGGCGGCACACAACAGCTCGTCCTCTTGATCATCCGACTGCGTCCCGACGCCCTTGTACCAGTCCGACGCAGCAAGCATGGTGCCTCCAAGCGAGATCCATTGCTTGGAAAAGCCAGACGTGCTCTCCTCCGTTGGGGGCAGGGGCACGATGGAGCTCACGTAGTCGTCGTGGGGATAGTGTGTGCGGACGGGGATGTCGCTCAGCTTGTCGTCCTTGATCTCGTAGAGATGCAGGGCGCCCGAGTCGCAGCCCAAGAGCAGACTCTCGGGGTTGAGGACGTGCAGCACACAGGGGTCGTCGGGGACGCCATTCCGGAGGGGAACGGTAGCCTTGGAAATGACCCGGCCGTCGTGGGGGGAGAAGTGTTTGATGAGGGCGTCGGTACCGGCAGAGTAGAGCGCTTGCGACACATAAAAGTCAGCAAGTGATTGACATGCAGGCGCGCGTCGCCGCATGAAGCACATACCTGATCCATCGAGGTTGTAGGCGAGGGTCCTGCAGCTGCCCCTGTGCCTCTTGGTCTGCCAAAGAGTCGCAATCATGCCCTTTCCATTCTCAGCAGCACCCCTGCGCTTAGAGTTTGTTGCCACGGGAGGCAGGCTAAAAGTCTGGACATGGCCGCTGGAAAGGCCGACGGTAAGGAGCGGCTCCGTGGGGTGCAGAGCGGTCGCGAAGACCTCGGCGCTCAGCGGGAGCGTGCAGAGGTTTTCGAACATGGCGAAGCTGTTGGCCGATGTCCTATGGGAAGGAAGGTAGGCAAGGAGTGGTCTTGTGATTGGGGTTGGTTCTTGGACGAGGATGGAGTTTCAAGAAAGAAAATGTTCGGTGAGCTTTGGACGGGTGATCCACTTGACCTTCAAGTTCGCTCGGGGCAGCCTTCACCGAGACACGGAAGGTGGGGCCGTCTCTGGACCTTCCGCTTCAGGAGAGGAGCTCCCTCATGTCATCGCATCTTGGACACTGTGAAGCTGCAGCTCCAGCTTCTGCTCCTACCCCGCGACGTCATGCCATTGGCACTTGCAAAGTTCGAGGGGGAGGATCTGATACCACCTCATTCACGATCGGCGACTCAGATTGTGACCTTCTCCGCATCAGCTATATATTTGCGGTGTTGAAGCCTGCCTTCCTTTTGCCACTCTTTTCTCCCCTCCTCCCTTAATGCACCCGCGGCAACTCCTGACCATGAAGCTCATCAACTTCCTCCTCACCCTCACCCACGTCGGCGCACTGGCTGCGAGCATGTCGACCCACGAGAAGAGATGGATCGTGTACCTCACTGGGTACGGAGGCTGACAATCGAACAAGGCCCGTCTGACGTCGCTGACCAAGACCGCAGACAACACCCCGTCGTCCCGTCCAAGGACATGCTCCACGAGGTCACGCATGTTGCGCTGGCATTTATGCGCTCGGATATCTTCAATTCTGAAGAAACGCCCTCGGAGTGGCCGCTGTTCACCACCGTCGCTGAGACGAGGGCCCAGTTTCACGAGGGCACCGCCATACAGGTCGCCATTGGCGGATGGGGAGACACAGCGGGCTTTGAAAAGGCTGCCTTGACCGATGCCAGTCGCAAGATCTTTGCGCGCAATACTGCCGCCATGGTTCATGCCACTGGCGCTGATGGCAAGCACAATTTGTCGTAATGTTGGATATCCTGCTAACTCGACTCATAGGCGTCGATGTTGACTGGGAGTACCCTGGGTTAGTTGTGCCTGTTCTTATGCCGTCAAGTTGCAGTCTGCTAACACTTCTTAGCGGCAACGGTGAGGACTACAAACAGGTCACCAACGCCGAGAAGGCATGGCAAATTGAGGCTTTCCCCCTACTGCTCGCAGAGATCCGCGCCGCCCTCGGCCCAAACAAGGTCATCTCGGCCGCCGTGCCCGGACTGGAAAGGGATCTCATCGCCTTCACCCCAGCAACCGTTCCCCGCATCTTCGAGTCCGTCGACTTTCTCAACGTCATGACTTATGACCTCCTCAACCGCCGGGACAATGTTACCAAACACCACACCGGCGTCCAAGAGTCCCTCGCCTCTATCAACGCCTACCTCGCCCGTGGTGCGCCTGCAGATAGGCTCAACCTGGGTCTCGCCTTCTACACAAAGTGGGTATACACCATTGACTGCCCTGACCCAGAGAATACAGTCGGTTGTCCGACGCTCCTCCTCGAGGATCCCGTCACTGGAGGCGACCTTGGCCGGACTGGCGGCTTTAGCTGGCACGACCCGGTACCCGAGGACCAAAAGGCATCCTTTGAGAGAGCCATGTTCTACGGAACGTATGACAAGAAAGGCGGCGGTCACTACTACTGGGACGGCGAGACTCGGCGGTGGTGGACTTTTGACACACCCGAGGCGATCGGGCGCAAGTTCCCTCTGATCGTGGATGAGAAGCGTCTCGGTGGTCTCTTCGCCTGGGGTCTGGGCGAGGACGCGCCCGAGTTCCGCCACTTGCAGGCTGTGAACAATGGTCTTGAGGGCTACAACAAGAATGGTGAGCCCTACGTCCGCGAGGAGCTCTGACTGCAGAATCTGACCTGAGGTTGTCAGAAGCCCGGACTTAATATCTCTACCGCAGCAATGGACTAAGTCAAGCTGGACAGTACACCGGAAAATGACGCTTCTGTGATCCGTACATCTATGTACATGTCTCATTATTATGGGCATGGTCCGTAGGTCTTATACCCAAACACCAACCCCCCTTTTCTACTTCTTTTGCACCCCTCAAAAGATGTGGCCGAAGCAGTTGGCGTAGTACGTAACGGTAGCGCTCCAGTCGGAGAACATGCCAAGAATACCAATTTCCTCGCCCAGAACGTAGAGAAGCTCGAACACATCGCCGTCACGCTTGATGAGGTCCTTGACCGTGCCGAAGTAGTAGCCGCCGCCCGAACCATCGCTGATGATGCCGGAACGCTCAAGGGACCAAGCGACGATATCGAGACCGAGCTCCTTGGCGCGCAGGGCGTACTCGCTAGGAACAATCTTGCCACCCTCGGGCTTGACGAGGTACTGCATGGGCGGGGCGACAATGTTGACACCGTCGGCCTTGTAGTTTGTGAGGTTGGCGACGGCGGCGGGGAAAGTGGCGGGCGTCTCGCCGTACGAGTCGAGGAAGACGGCCTGCTTGCCGAAGGCCGGGTCCTTCTTGACCCAGTAGAGGACGTCGTCGTAGAGGAAAGACTGCAGCCAGACGCGCGAGGGGTCGATGCCGGCCTCGCGGTACTCGTCTGCCAGCTGCTGGGCGTAGTCCTCCTGGGTGTAGTTGCCAAAGGGCATGGGGACCTCGGGGGTCTTGAGCTCGGGGACGAAGAGCAGGCCGAGCTCGTCGACGACCTTGATGTGCTCCTTGTGGGTGAGGACGGTGCCGCAGCGGCCGTAGAGCTCGGGGCGCCAGGCGGGGGCCTTCTGGTACTCGGCGGGGGTGGTGGCCTGCGGGTTGGTGCCCTCCATGCGAGCGCAGAGGGTCTTGAACTCGGCAACGGTCAGGTCCGAGGTGCAGCACTTGGCCGAGGCGGGCTTGCCGTTGGCGGCGGGCGTGAAGGGCTGGGTGCACTTCGCGGCGAGCTCGGGCTTGGTGAGGATGTCGGTGGTGTAGTGGAGGTCGCACTGGGCGTGGCGACAGACGAGCTCCAGGTCCTTGGTGAAGGCGACGTCGCACTCGAGCATGGCAGCGCCCATGCGGGCACCGGCCAGGTTGGACTCGAGGGAGTGCTCGGGGATCATCATGGTACCGCCGCCGCGGTGACCGATGCTCCAAGCGGTGGGCTTGAACTCCTTGATGCTGGCGCACTGCTGGAGCTTCTCTTTGACGGGGGAGTCGGCCATGGTGTCGATGAGCCAGAAGGGCCTAGGGCCGAGCTCGATGTGCTCAATGGGCGTCCAGTCGGGCTTGGGCTTGGGCTCGCAGGGCGCGGCGGCGACCTGGGCGGCGGCCACGAGGCTCGAGACGACGATCGACTTGACCTGCATGATGGCGGCGGGAGAGAGTCGGTGAGGGAAGGTCGAGGGTGAGAAGCTCGAGTAGACAAGCAGAAGCGCAGGAGAACCAAGTGAACGATCCTGAGGAGGGGAGAGGCAAGCCTGAACGAGCAGCAGAGGGTGGCCAGGCTTTTATCAGGAAGCCAGGAGCTGCCGCCTACACCGGCGTAACACCCCCGCCAGTCTCCCTCCCACATGCTCCTCGGCGAGCGTACCAAGCGATAGTAGCACACTCGCAGATCAAGGCAGGGCGAGGTTGAGAATTGCTTGGCCGAGGGGGGGTGGGCAGGGTGGCCGTTCGCTCTACGATATCGCCGTCATTGCCCGGGGGGCAGGTCTCACACCCCACCCGGCGGCGGCGGAGCTAGCATCGATGGGTGAAGCTCTCTCCGCAGACGACGCATGGCGGGCAGGGGTGTGAGAGGCACGTTGCGGCCGGGTAGGGCCTTGGAGTTTCTCGGCCTGGCAATTGGCGCCGTCTTGGTGTTCGGGCGAACCGACGGAAACGGCATCGTGTCGTATGAGGGGAGGTCGGCGGCGCGGCGGACTGCACAAGGCGAGGCGCGGCGCGGTGTCTCGCTTCTTGTCGGGTTGAGCTTTACGGCGAGGCAGGTGAGCCGGTGAAGGTGAGGTACCTTAGCGGACGACATGGCTGATACAGTCGAGGGGTAGCAGGGGAAGAGGGGAACAGAACAGGGGGGGCTGGGCCTCGTGGGCGCGGGTGTAGGCCCGTTTACGGATTTTCGACGCACGTGGGGTGCGACGTGCAAGGGCATCAGCGTGTTTCCCGTGGGGAGGTCGGGAGGGGGATGCTTGACGGGTGAAATGAGGAGTGAAGAAAGACGAGTTGAACTCGAGAGCTTCGGTACGTGCGATCCAGGGTGGGGAAGCTCGGTGCAGATCAAACCCGGGTGCGTGCCACGATGCAAGCTTGTCATTCGCCCGGTGGCCGTGCCCTCCCCGGACGTCATCCTGGACATCCGATGGGGCTTGGAGAAAAGGGAAGTTCGGTCTTGATGAAAAGTTCGAGCGGTTAGATACCAAGCCGGCTCTCTCGGTCATACAAGCAAGCAACCCCTTGGCCGGGCACCGGGGCCAGGGGGACGGGAGCGCACATGTTGCGAGCACAGGACATGGTAGGGTAGGTAGGTTTGCAGGCCGTTCATTTCTCGTCATCATTATAAACGTCGAACCATGCCTGCCTGCCGGCCATGACCTGCCTAGCCCATGTCGTTTGATCCTCGCGCTGCGGCTCTTTCGAGTAGGGGGTGCGAGGTCGACAGTTGGACGGACGGCGTGATGGTCCGGCGGGGCGGCCTGCGAGGCCGTTCGTTAAAAGATTCTCTCGCCCGCGTGTCCCCGGCTGAGCTCTGGAGACCCGCGCCTCTCCCGCTTTGAATGCAATAAAATGGGTATCTCCTCCTAAATCCTGTTGGTGTCCGAGAAAAGAAAAAAAAAGACAATGGCTGATTAGAGCTTATGGGCGTAGTGATCCAAGCGATGCTTCGACTCCATGCGACACGGCGACGCCTGGAAACTTCCGACACGAGACAACCGCTTTACACGCCGGGGTACGTGTTGGTACCGGCGGCGTTACCGTGGCCGGGCTTGGAGTGAGCATTGGAGTGGCCGCGCGAGCGCAGCACGGCCATGATGTCGAGCACCAGCAGGCCGGTGAAGATGGCCCAGATGAAGAAGGAGAAGGCAACGGCGGCCTGCCATGCGCCGCAGTACGAGTCGCGGCACCGAGGAACGCCGATGGCGTCGGCCAGGGCAATGGAGCCAGCGAACCAGAAGATGACGGTGACAGCCAGCAGACCGAGCGAGACGAGCTGGTGGAAGAGCTTGGCCATGAAGATGGGCGTCAGGGCGATGTAGGCCAGGACCAGCAGCGACCAGACCGAGTTGAAGATTGTGAAGCCGATGATATCGGGCGCGTGCAGGTGCCGGCTGGCGACTGTGGAGGGAAGAGAGTTAGCTGTGTGGCACTTGGACACTGCCCAGACGGAGGTGCTCATGGAGCGAGCGCCGACAGCCGTCTTGGCGGTGGGGAGGGGTTGCGCGTACCATATCCCGTCAGACAGACGGTGATGAAGCAGAAGACGGCAGCCACGATGTGGGCGATGGAGATGAGCGGCAGCGGGAGGGCCATTGTGTCGGTGGGAGGAAGGGCTACGAGCTGTGTTTGTTCGACGGCGCGATCGTGTGGAAGTGGGAGATTTGGTAAAGGCTTCGGAGGAAGTCCGGTTTGGAGTATAGTGGTCGGTCGACAGCGGGCTTCAAGTGAGGCGGGAGATCGCGCGATCGTGTAAGGTTCGCGATGGAGGTTTGGTGTCGGTAGATTGGTAGTCGGTCGGTTACGAGTCGCTTCGCGATGCAGGATGAGGAGATTTGTGCAAACAGAAGCAGAAGAAGAGAGCCGTCGCGAAGAATGTGGGAGTGGAGGACGCAATGATTTAAGGATCGGGCAAGGAGATTGGCCTCCAAGACCCAAGACAGCCGCCGCGTCACGGTCACAGGGTCTCTCGCCTCTTGTGTCAGGGTCCCGCCTAGGCTGAACCAGGGCTGCCCAGGTTTTACGAGGAGCAGGTGCCAGTGGCAGGCGCCTTCCCTTGGTTCAATGGAAAGTTGGGACGACTTGCCCCGCCCCTGCCCTATCGGCATCACTGCAGCACGCAACGCAGCGGCCAAGGCCAGCGACTCACAGGCCACCAAGCGCGCGGTGACGCGGCCCTCCACCGCACGCAGCTGGCATGGCATTGCATTTCAAGTTGATGCAGCAAGCAATTCAAGCTGCCATCGTGACCCCATTGCCCCCCTCTCAGGACCGAGACCGTTTGCGCGCCGATCTCACAGGCGATCACGCCAGAGGGTCTCTCTCCCGTCTTGCAGAGCTACCACTGTTGGACAGGCAGAGGTCCAGTTCGATAATGACGTGGGCCGGATGCCGAGTGGCCGCGAAAATTTGGAGGGCCTGGTCTGGGCCTGCCCTGGGGGATGGAGGGATGAGGTCATGCCGCCGCCTGCTTCCAGGCTGTTGCAGGGTGGTGTGCATGGCACGCGCCAATCAGCAGGCGCCATTGTCTCGGCAGGTGCGCTACAAGTTGAGCCACGGTGGCGCCCAAGCCGCATTCCCGGCACACTGGACATGGCGCCCAAGCCCTACGGGTCGACCTCATCCCTTCACTGACACACATCTCTTTTGATCGATCGCAAGCAATGACGAAGGACAAGGCCAGGCCAGAGGCACACCACAGCCCCAAACGGGCAAAGTAATCAGGACACCCTCTCGTCATGCCGACACCAGGGGGGGGGGCTATCCTGTCCCCCGGCGCTCATCCATCGTCAAGCGTCGCATGGCTCCAGCATCCGATCGGTCTGAAACCTCGCCAGCCATGCGCGCCGTGGCACACGATCGGGACCAAGCCATCGCACTGGGGCTGCACACCGACGGCACTCGTACCGCAGGACTCAAGAGCGCAGGGAGGACTTGTGTTAGGTTTTTGGGACGAGGTAAGGTTACTTGCACATGCCCACATCAGCTCCGTCCTCCATCTCGCTTGCTGGCGCCAGATGCCGTGTACCCGGGCGGGTGTGGGACGGCCGCCGTGCTGCCGATGCCGAATGTGACGCCGGGACCTAGCCGGGGTAGTGGTCTGGCCAGGGACCAGAGGTGCTTGCAGCTTGTTCTGGCAGAGGCTAGAGCTGCTGGCCTGTCTATCCCTCTGATGTGATGACCTCAGTTTTGGTTGTCACCGACTTTCAGAGTTTGGCAGAATTCTTGTTCTTGGACGGGGTGGGGGACGGCGGGGGGACGAAGCCTTTACAGTCAGCTTCCATCTCCAGTATGCGAGGCGCATACCCAGGCAGCATCTAGGACAGTCCTGAATGGTTCCTGGGCTGTCTCCCTGGCCAGAGAACATACCATCTGGATCGTAGGTATCGGAGTGAGAACATATTGAACCCTTTGTTTCCATTCCATATGCAGGTCGATGGCAAGACTCGGAACAATCCAGAGACAAAGCGGCGGCGTCCCTGGAAGCATCATCTCGAATGAACTCCTCTGCCTGTCGAAGAGGGCGAAAGAAGACTGCTTTGTTACCATACCACTTGCCCTGACAGCGCAGCATGGCCGTTGTTCCCAAGGCATCAACTCCCAGGAAACCGAGTATAAACAGAGTCACGCCTCACGATGAAACCACAATACCACATCAAACCAAACCAAACAAACAAAACATCCACCAAGACCAAGAACTACTTCCTACGCCACCATCATGTCCTACAACGACCGCCGCAACCGCCCGGTCGAGTCCGCCGATGCGAACCTGATCCAGGAGATCTACGAGTTCATGCCCATTCTCGCGGCCCTCATGGTCCAGAATGGCATCCCCGAGGCTCATGCGCAGGGCGCTACCCACGCTGCTTCTCTTCTCGTTTTCAAGTTTGACCGCATGTGCATGGGTCAGCGCAACCCCTTTGCGTATGACATTGACTGCGCCGTCGACCGCCTCCACGACCACCTCGAGCACACCCAGCGCCAGACTGTGCCCGCCACCGAGGTGCGCTCCTGGTGCCAGCGACTTGACCGCGACTACGACGAGGGAGTGCTTCGCTCCATCGATGAGGCCTTCAACGCCAAGCATGACCGTCGCGCCATCGGCTTCGAAGCGCATGCGCGAGATCTCGCTGCGAAGGTCTGATAGCAGACTATTGACTTGGATTCGGGGACTTGGATGCGGGGAACAGAGTCAAACAGGGGAATAACAATTGCATTGCCTCCTAAATATTCAATGAGCCTGTGATGAGTGATGTGAAGCATGTTAAACTGAATGCTGACCTATGACCCTGTCTGTAGTGCCACTCTGATGCTAAGCATAACAACTGGCCCAGTGCTATCATTGATATCATGCTATCGATATGTCCAAGTGCTCGTGGGACAGTCACCGGTTCGAGACAATGTTGTCCTCTGGGAGATGCGATTCTGGATGTATGGTCTGGCACCAGCCCCTGACCGCATCTTCAGTTGAAGGAGACAAAAGCCTTGATTTGACTAGCGAAATAGAGACCTTACAATTGTTTGAGCAATGTGTTGTCTGCTTCCTGATAGTCCCAAGTCTCTTGAAGCACGGGATGTTGAATTGAGGCAATGTAAAGTTCTGCCCCCAGTGAGTGGGGTTTGGGGGTAGGGCTTGACCCTTATTTGCGGAGCAACATGGTGCCACACCTCAGAGCTTCATGCATCCAACAAGCCTCGTTGGCTCAGTGGTAAAGCGCATCACTAGTAATGATGAGATCACTGGTTCGATTCCAGTACGAGGCATCACTTGGATTCACTTCCTTTTTGCATGTTCCACGTATTGAGTGTGGCGGCTGGGGTGTCTTCCTTGGAGGGGAGGAGCTTTGCTTTTGCTGGCCGCTCGGACGGCAGAGAGACAAGATGCAGCGCGCTACGCTGCACAGACGCTGTCCCTCGGAGATGTCAAACCTTGTTCCAGCGCAACGGGCGCAGAGATGCTCGAGGGTTAGAGGGATCAGCAGCCTCGACTCTCCCTCCAGACCGGACCAGACTCCAGAATGCCACGAGGAGGATGTGGGCATTGCCTGTAGGCGGATGTCACGGTAGCAGTGAGCGGCCCAAGATGGCCTGGCTAGCGAGGACGGGCAAGGGTTCTGGGGAACACCCCCATTACGTGAGATAAGTTTGTCACCCCAAAGCCGGGGCGT
This sequence comes from Plectosphaerella sp. P0831, assembly GCA_014635975.1. Classification (NCBI taxonomy): domain Eukaryota; kingdom Fungi; phylum Ascomycota; class Sordariomycetes; order Glomerellales; family Plectosphaerellaceae; genus Plectosphaerella; species Plectosphaerella sp. P0831. The sequence goes on along the minus strand of JACAFV010000005.1, from coordinate 236,021 downwards.
CTTATCTCTGCTGTCGCCATCTTGTCCCATATCGAGCGAACAAGAACAACCCTCACGGCCTGTATCATGCAGTCTGGAAATTGCCACCGCAAGGAGATGCGAGACGCGCCGTTGGTCCCCGCATGTGAGACGGAGCTGACTGTGGTGCTGGCAATTGCCCCGAGACCATGTGAGCGGTGGCTTGCCAAGCTGCCCCCATTCTCCGAGTCAGGGCGGCGGTGGGCGATGGGAGGCGCGGCGCGGGATGGGGGCCTCTGTGAAGATGCAGGGTGCGAGCTAGCACCTTTGGCTTCACCTGTCATCGTCCGCCCCTTGCTTGTTTTGCTGGCCTTGCCTCTTGTGGTTCTACCGGAGATGGACCCCTATCAGAGACACGGGGGCTGGGTCCGATAGTGGGAGGTTAGGGGATATTTGGGGGACAACATGACAACCTCGAGGCAAGCCGCCAGTGTAGGGACAAGATGAAGGCCGAGTGGAAGCTGTACTGGTGCAGTGAACAGACCCCCGCACGCGTGTCTGCACGGGGCGGACCGACGCTGTGGACACCAATCCCAACGACCTGGCTCCTGACACTGACAGAAAGGGATCAGCATCAACGGTCAGGTCAGGAGTGGGAGGGGGCCGGGAGCTTGGGAGATGGAGCCTGGGGGATGGACAGGAGAGGGACCACACCCCATGTGGCGCATCCCTACAGGGGGCCGCTGCAGCCGGAAGACAGGACGACTGATAAGTAAAAAGCCGAGCCCATCTGCCCGTAGTCAGGAAGAGGACAAGTCAAAGAGGGAGGGACTGGGACCTCGGATGCTTGCTTGGTGAGCACAGGGGTGGATGAGAAAAAGGGCGACCATTAAAGACGGGCAAGGCCCCCGTCGAGAGTCGGAGTCGAATGGTGGTTGGAAATAGGGGGCCGCCGTTGGAAAGAAAAGAAAGACTTGACCAAAGTCGAGCAGCCACTGAAATCGCGACATTGCGACGGCACGACACTCGGTGCTCGAATTCGACGTCACACCAGACGACGCCTCAACTCACTTGACACGGAATCGCTCGTCGCGGATGACCGAATCAGCTAGACCCGACGACCACTCGAGACCAGACGAGCCTTCCTTCCTCTTCTTCCACCACACACCCTCAGATCGGAGGGCATCGACACGACGTACGCGACTGCCCTTCTGGTTCTGCCCAGCATCAATTTCAATCTCCCAGCGCTGACATACCTTCCCTCTGGTGTCGGAGACTGCCGCCACCTCTCTCACGCCTGCCATCAGGCGCACGGCCTGGCTCCCGCGTCTGTCCTAGTGCCCGCGTTGTGGCATCGGGAAAGAGCAACCTGCCCGTACCTCCCTGGGCAACTTCCAGTTAAAGTAGGTAAGTGCCGGCATCCAATTTCTTTCCTCTCAATGACTGCAGTTCAAAGACACTGGCTCCCACCCCGTGCTGACTTCCTTTGGCCAGACAGACCAGTCGGGACGCTCCCTCACCCCTCCCCCCGCCTCGACCCCTCCGCGACAGCGGGCGCAACGGCGGGCGAAAAAGCAGGCCGACAAGGCCGGCGGCACCGGGGATTGGTGCCAGTGCCAGTGCCATTCCCATCCTCCACCGCGACGGGCGCCGAGTAGTACGACGCTCGATCCATCTAAATACCTGGGTACATTTACGGAAGACCTCGCCGCCCCCGTGGTCCTCCATCGTCGGTGGTGGGCGTCGTTCCCATCCGTCTGTCCCTCGACGACCTCGTCCGCCCTGCACGAGTCGAGTCATCCGTCGCCAGCCTGGAACGGCCTGAGACCCGACCGCTCGGAGCCGATCGCGGCCACCTCTGGCACATCACACGCTAATCCAACCTCACCTCTCACCCACTACCTCTCTCACTACAGTACCACAACCACCCCTCACCGCCAGCCATGTCTGGTCGCAGCGCCTACGTGCGCAAGAAGATCACAAACGAGGCCTCTCGCGACGCAAAATCCGTAGCCCGGGACCGCACCCGCTCCGCCGCCAGCAACGACCGGGACGATGTCACCATCTCCGACCTCCCCCCCTCTCTCCCCCTCCCGGGCCCCGGCGGCAGCTCCATGCCCGTCGGCACCGGCGTCGGCACCACAAACGCCCGCTTCCTGAAGTTCTCGGAGCCTGCACGGGACCCCGACGACCAGCACCGTCATCAGCAGCAGCACCAACACCAACAGCAGTATGACTACCAGCAGCCCCCACCCCAGCACATGCGCCGCAATATGAGCACCATGAGCCTCAGCTCCGGCGGCAGCGGAGGTAGTTCCGGCCGGAGACAAGACTACCCCGACGACTACTCCGGCTTCGAACGCGCCCGCCGCCCAACACTCAACACCGAGGACGTCTCCGGCATCGAGCGTTCCGGCCTGCGCAGCCTGCTGGACAAGAAGAGCGACGGCGTACGCAAGGGTCTGGCCAAGACGTTTACCTTCAAGAAGAAGGACCGTCAAGACGCTCGCTCCCCTGAGTTCCGGCCCCCATCCGTCGCCACGATCGCTACTGTCAGAGGCCCCACGACACGTGCCCAGGCGTATCCGGGAGGCGCATCGCCATCTCCGCCAAACGACTTCCACAACCAGTTCGCCCCACCAGATGCTATGCCCATGCCCATGCCTACCCGTCAGCAGTCCCAGAGACAAGGACCGGAGTACCTCTGGGACCCTTCAGCGCCAACCTCGCCCCCTCCCGCCAGCAGGCTACCTCCTATCCCGCAACCACCGACCGCCATGGCGCCACCCATTAAGCGCTGGATAGGCTCAGGTCGTCCCGTGCAGCGCTGGAACAAACTGCGCAAGGATCCCGAGCTATGGGATCCCAACGGCGATGTCCTCGTCTTCTTTGGTCACAAGGGCCAGCAGCCGCGCCCTAACCCCTCCTTCCGCCTCTCCTCCCACATCATCGAGGCTACTGAGTCGCGCTACCTCATCACCATGCTGCGCGAGGGCTTGATCGAAGATGACCTCTCGCTACCGCCCTCACCCCAGGGCGCGCCGCCCATGATGCGCCACGACCCCCGCGCCAGTCGGGCTCCAGGACATCACCACCCGGGCCACCCCACGCCCCCCGTGTCCGAGGACACCAGCCTCGCCGATAGCGACGGCCAGATCTCCTACGAGATGTACTTCCCGACCCCCGTCGCCATGTCCAAGGTCGACCAGCTGCGCCACCACATTACCACGCGCAACATCTTCGCCCTCCTCTACCACGCCTCCATAGTCGGCATCTCGCTGCACCAGGCCCTTGCCGATCTGCTCGGCCGCCTCGACGCCTACTTGCCCTCTGACTCGGACAACGTGGCTATGCTGGTCAACTACTTGACGGCCCGCTCGCTCGACGATGTGCGCGGTGACCCCGAGACTGCCGTCGGCCTGCTGGCGTGGGCCGAGGGCGCTGATGTGCGGTGGGAGGACGGCTGGCGAGAGTGCTTCCTTCACTGTGCGGGCATGTATGGCCGCCTAGAGCAGTGTGCTGACTTTAAGTGCCTGACGCCCATCACGCGAGCTCTTCTGGAGCGCGCCTGTCTCGAGACCCAGCTGCGTGTACACGCCGCTGAGGAAAGGCTGGTCGAGCTACAGTGCCACGAGATGTGGCCATCGTCGGGACCTGTGGCTTCTGGGCCGGCAAAGGCAGCGGCGGACCGGCTGCAGAAGTTCCTGCTCAGCCATTATACGCGAATCTACGGATGCTGGCCCCCGGCCCCGGCGCCGACTCAGCAACAACAGGGGGCAGCAGCATCAGACCCTCTGGGCCTTGATGGCGAGGAAATGTGGCTCACGCGGACGGTCGCACAAGCTCTGCAGGCTGACTTCGGCGCGCTCTACGACTACCTCGTGCACCGCGACATTGTTTGGGACGTGTCCGAGGCACGATCAGGCCGCAAGTGGATGATGGTCAGCGAGTCGGGCAACCGTGGCTTCGAGGCCGACACGCCCGAGTTGCCGCTGACGGACATGATCATCGAGTTTGACAACAAGATGCGCTTCCCACACATCCCGCACCCGTACCCCCTAGTGCCCGAGTCGATCGCGCCGACGGCCAGTGTGGCGAGGGAGCCGCCGCCAGCAGCAACGACATCCTCATCCATGTTCCGCAGCTCCAAAAAGGCGAGCGCGGCACCGCCGCAACCGGCAGCTCCCCAGAGGAGCGGGGCTACGGAGCGCAGGGTGCAGCTGGCGTATACGGAGGCGACCAACATTTACAGCCTGGGGACGGAGCTGACGCACTCTGAGCTGGTGGACGCGTTTGCCAAGTTTGAGAAGACGGACCACATTGGTGAGGTTGACCCGGCGGTGGCGCGTCGAGGGCGCTGGGTGCTCATCTATGGCATTCTGCAGACGCTGGCGAGCGTGTCGGTCGACTCGCCCGGGGCGCGGTTCCGCGACGGCGTGCCATATCACCTGTCGCCGCGACTCAAGGGGACGAGGATCCCGCCGTGGAAAGGGTCGGCGGCGGCAGGCAAGGCGCCTGCGACGCGGCGGGGCGCTGCAGACGTTGAGGCGTCGCATGAGCTGTCGCACTGCTGGGTCGTCGCGGGGAGCTGGCAGGGCGAGGGACATGATGGGGGCAGTAGTGACGGGGAAAACGAGGGGTCAGGGGACGCGGGCAGCCCGATCTTGAGCGGCGGCGGGGGTCACTTCCCGCCGTTGTCCATGGGGGGATACAGCTTTCCGCGGTCTCCAACGGGAACGGGTGGAGGTTGGGCGACGCCAGCGGGACGGTCCACGCAGTCGGGGAATGATAGCTCTGCGCCGAGCGTTGTGAGCGAGCCATCAAGCCGGCCGGGGATGACGGGGGCGATCCCGTTGCCGATCCGGAGCCGAGAGTTTGGGGGATACCACGAGGGGACGCACGGGGTGTACGGTACGCGGGGTCAGGGTCAGGGCCGAAGTCAGGGGTACGGATCACCACCGGAGAGGTTACCGGGGATCCGGGATTTTGACCTAGATGGTATTGATGTAGCGGAGCCATATCACGGCATGAGATGAGGGGGTCATATTGTATACCAAGGAGGCGATCTAGGCAGTAGATATACTGTAGAGGATATGAGAAATTTAATGACGGGATACCCGGTGCGGGGAGAGTATTCGGAGAATATGATCAATGCAACGAACTGAGCGTATATCCTCAAGGTGACGATGTTTGGTTGGTGGTTGTGGAAAGAGAGTGCTTCAACGGGTGGCTCGTGCACAGGAACGGGTGGCTGGTTTTCGGACTGTTGTGGCTCGTGCGTCGAGAAGGAGTGGAGCTGATGGTGCTTGGGCCACGCGCAGGGCAGCCCGTCTTCTTACTGGCCAGGACACGACGGTATGACTCGGGCCGTTGCCCGGTCGGCGGCGCATCCAGTCTTCAGCTCCCGTCCAACACGAACCGAACACACCAACCCCCCGCTATTCCACCATACTTCCCCGAGCCCATGTCGTCACCCGCAGCCCTGGTCATCGGATGCGCAAACAGCCCACGCAGTCAGAAACACGTGTGGGATGGATAAATGCTTCATCTTTGAGGCTCAGAGAGTGTCGGGTCATTTCATCATGGCTGCGAAGCGAGATACCAAGGGCCATGGGGGATTGATTTGGTCTGGCTTCCGAACGAACGAACGAACTTGAAGGAGGGGTCGACGTCATATTGCGCTGGCTGGGGAACCAGGGTCACGCTGCCGCTCGAAGACTCCTCAAAGCCCTTGCTGCAGGGCAGCACACCAGACGGACAGGACCCTGTCGGTTGACGACAGTATCTGGCCAGACCGTAAAAACCAACCTGTACGCCCAAGAAACGGGCGGCCAAACCGGGCAGCCATCCCTGCACTCCCCATCTCACCATGGATGTCCCGTGCTGGCGGAGTAGGGGTATCGCGGCAGTCGGCTCTTGTTGGGCAGGAAACCAGAAACCAGTGCGAAGAAAACACACAACCGAGATGCGCGATGGACGGGTAGAACAAGATGAGATGGATGGTGTGACGGAGAACCGGGAAGTCAGCCCTGGCTGGCTGTTTGTTTGAGTGATGATGATGCAGTCAGAGGGTAGTAGCAGTAGCCAGGGGTGTTCTGTCGAAGGAAGCCCGTCCTCGTCCCAACCCCCTCAGATTCAGCCCAGACCAGCAGACCGGCCGGACCCTCCGCGTGGTGCACCACACCTTTACTTTAAGAGGTTGCGCAGTCCCGTCCCCCTCTCCGCGACTTTTTCGCGCCTTGGTTTTCTCGTGCACACCCGACTCCCGCCTCTTGTCGCATTTCTCGCTGCCCTCCGAGAACCAAGCATCGCCAGCCTTTCGGGAACATCAACCGTCTCCAACGACCTTACTTCGAACTCCCAGCGCATCGCCCACCATGTTTCTCTGGAGCATCTTCTTCGTTTGGTGGAGGCTCTGCCAAATCCTCACCCTCGTAAGCCATTCCCTCCAGGTCCCTCTTCCTCAAAGCCTTCGAGCTAACACCCCCTCTCCAGATCCCAACCATGGGCATGCTCGCCTGGTTCGTCCACGGCTTCGTCGAGTCCAACCTCCTGACGCCAAACTACATCCTCATCCTCTTCATCGTCTCCGTCCTCGCTCTCGCCTGGGCCCTCTTCACCCTCTTCACCTGGTTCCGCTCCACCACAAACTCCAACGCCGTCGCCTTCGTCGATCTCTGCTTCGTCGGCGCTTTCATCGCTGCAGTCTACTACCTCCGCCACATTGCGAACGCAGACTGCACCCAGGTCCGTCGCGATGACAACTGGACTGTCAACTTTGGCGGCCTCGCTGCCGTCTCCGGCCCTTCGTGGGACTGGGCCACCGATAAGCCCTGCGCCATGCTCAAGGCTTGCTTCGCCTTTGGCATCATGAACTGCATCTTCTTCTTCTTCACTGCCGTCCTTGCCTGGTGGAGCCGCGATAGCGTCACCCGCGGTGTCGTTCACGAGCGCAAGATTTACCGCGATGGTCGCTACCACGGCGGTTCCCGTTCTGCCCACCGAAGCCGCAGCCGCTCTCACCACTCCACTCGTCGCTCGTCCTACTCTCGGCGCACTTACGTGTAAGGGCGAATGGAGGGCAAGGAAAGAGACGAAACGAAATATGGATCATTGGCGCATTTGGACGCCTGGTATGAAAATGTGGTGGAATCCCACATGATGGAAACGAACAGTCCGTCCCCTGGAAATGGGGACGGACAGATGGACGGCAGCTTGGATCTCAGGGGCTTGGAATGCTCCCTTTTACGATGACGACTTTTACGGTTCTCCTCTTCTGTTGTACGGCCTGGAGCGGCTCGGTCCGGTATATGTGAGATAGGCACCTAGTCGGGGGGGAAATATACCCCCCCNCCCCCCCCCCCCCCCCCCTTTCCCTTCTTGTTGATAGCATGAACCTCAGGAACATATCACATTCCCGCGCATTCCTCATTGATCCAAACCCACGTGGTCTTTTATTTTTGCTTCTACTCCGACTACGTCCGCCCCGCGTCCTCGCCCACGGTGTACCCTCGTGCCACGCCGCTACGGCCTTCTTCGACGACGGTGCTTGTCTCCTCCGAGTCGTGGTCGATCCCAAGGCCCTGCCATGTCCGCTTCGACCGCAGGAACTCGGCGCCGGGGCTGAGCACCCCGTTGATCGTGGCAAGCTCGCCCGACCCGGAGTCTTGCTTGATCAGCGCTCCGGCCGTCCCGTTCGTCCCCTCTACCGCCTCGGCCTTGGCCTTGGAGTGCCCGCCAACTACCACCCGCATCGGCTGGCTGTGCGAAATGAGCTTGCCCGTCCGGAAGTCAAACTGCGGCGGTGCTGACTCTTCGCCCTCAACACCGCCTTCGACAGACTCGGTCTCCTCAGCGTCGTCTTCAGCGTCAACAGCCTTCTCCTTCCCGGCCTTCATCTTCTCAATGCCCGCCCACCATTCCAGTCCCCACACCCGCTCTTCATCCGGCAGCAGCGCCGCCTCCATTTCAAAGGGCGTAATGACCGGCCGGTAGAAACCAGAGTCCTCTTCCACCAGCCCGCTCTCCCAGCAGCCCACGACGACCCAGCCGTCAATCTCAGCAAAGTTGGCCAGCTTGGCCGGGTTCAGCTTACCCACCACCACGGTGTAGCTCTTCTTGCCTGCATCGGCAATGCGTCGCCTCAGAAGATCAATACTGGACATGTAGTTGGCCACGCTGAGCGTGTTGACCAGGATACCCACGACGCCTGCTCTCGACAGCGTCAGCACCTTGGCGTAGCGCCGGCGGAGCAGTGCGCCCGTCGTCCGTGTCGGGTCGTCGGTGCTGAGCGTCGCCGACGATGTGTCAAGGACATGCAGCGACGCGAGACGTGTCTGCAGCGCGAGGAGCAGTGCCGCTGGTGGGGTTGAGATGTGGAAGAGGGAGTATTCGGCGAGGTCTTCTCCTGTTCCTGGCCCTGCCTCAGACTCAAACTTGGACTCAGACTTGGCCCCTGGCTCGGCGCTGGTGTCGGCGTCGGGGCTCGCGTCGGCTGCGGCTACCCTTCGGTTGGGGATGGCGCCGGCGGGGTCGTGTACGACGGTGGTGTGAAGCAGGTCCGCGTAGCCCTGAGACCGCAGACGCGCCGCTAGCGGTGCGACATGGTCCTGGTACGTAAGGTCGGCCATGAGGATCACCTTGGCCCCCTTGTCCGGGAAGTCCTTCTGGAAGGCTGCCACGGCCGCTTCGTGGTCCAGGGGATTCCTGGTGAAGACGTAGATGACCGGCAGGCGCGACGTTGGGGAGAGACACGAGCGCCCGTAGTGTACGACGACGTGCGCGTCGGCATGCTCGGCAGCAATCTCATCGACGCAGCACGCGCTGTACGACGTGTCTGCAAGGATGTAGATGCGCTCTGCTGTTGATGTCGGCGACGACGTCAGGAGGGGCTGTCCCCCAGGCCCCGTGGTGAGGTCCGTCTCGAGGGCCTCCCGAGGATCTGCTGCTGTGGAGGCCTGGTCTTCCCCTTTGATTGTCCTGGGCAGCTCCGCAAGTGCATTTTTCAGAGCCTCAACGACCCAGCTAGCATCGCCGAGCATATGGTCGGGGAACTGAAGAGCGACGCGCGACCAGCCGCCCTGCTTGATCTCCCTCGCCGTGCGGTCGATCTCGTAGATGTCGCGGAGCTCGTCATCGCTTCGAGGGGCCGAGGGCGGCGGTGGTGCGGGTGTGGGGTCTTCGAAAGTGTATTCGGACGGCGTCGAAAGCACCGGCGGTGCTACGGGGTTGTCCATTCGGGGTGATCGGGAGGGAGCTTCGTTCGTGGTGGTTGAGGGAGGATGACGCTGGAAATTTTAGTTTTCAGAAAGCTTCGGGCATGATTCGATGCGCCGCGGGGCATCGGCGCTTCGCTTCAGCGAGCACGTCGCCCAATGATGGCGGGGTCATTTACAGCAGTCACGGCGCTAGGGGAAAAGTGCCCCGCCCCCACCTTCCTTTTCAGTTCCACAAGTCAACACCAAACATTCCACGTCCACTGGCAACATCGACACCAAAAGGGCGGCATCGCTGGCATCACGGCATGGCTGGTCTTGTCATACAACTTCTTTTCTTATTTGTTTTCCCCCAGTCTAAACTATCCCATCAAAGTCCCCAACCCCGAATTGCGTGCGTCTCCCACCAACCTATTCGACGCCATTTTCTGACCCTCATCCCTCCTCCCATCCTCGTCCTCGCATGCTCAAAACACCTTCTTCACGCTCCAGCCGACGGCCATGACCCGCGCAGCCACGTAGCACGCCAGCGCCAGAACGTACGACAGCCCCGCAAAGGCGATGAGGGCGTTCCAGCCGGCGTCGCCGTGATCTCCAGCCTCAAGGATGGCGCCCGCGATGGGAAGACTGCTCAACGTGCCAAAGCTGGCAACCATGAGCGCCGTCGAGATGAATCGTCCATAGTCGCGCGGGTCGCATAGCTGGCCCAGGCACACGGGCGTCAAGCTCAGGTTGCTGCCGCTCGCAAAGCCGAAGAGCACCGCAAACGCGATGAGCATGGGCTCCGAGTCACCCGCCGGCATCCACAGCCCGAACACGGTCGCCACGCACATGCTGATGGTGAGAAGGATGACGTTGAAGCGACCAATCTTGTCCGCGAAGAAGCCCGGAAGAAAACGGCCCAGCGCCGAGCCGGCGTTGAGCATCGACAGCAGCGTGTACGACTCGGTCGGGTCAGCGCGGTAACGCGCCGAGTAGGAGACTATGAAGGTCAGGGGCACAAACAGTCCCCATTCCATGAAGAAGATGCCCACGGCCGAAAAGGTGAATTTGAGGTCGCGGAACATGGTCAGGTCCGGCCACACGGACGCGATGGTGTCCTTGGGTGGCAGCCGCGACCGGATGAACAGGTTTGCTGGCACAGCGAGCGCCAGAAGGATGAACCCGAGGATGCGGGTCGTCCAACCGAACCCAAGCCGCGGGAGCAGCCGCTGCAGTAGGATCGGGAACACGACGCCGCCGATGGACCCGGCAGTGGCCGCGAGACCTGTCGCCAGTCCACGTCGGGCGTCGAAGAAGTGTGCGATGGCTGCGTATGCCGGCGAGTTGAGCAGCGCGCCGCCCAGACCACCCATGACTGAGTATGCGAGCATGATCTGGTAGTATTCTGGGGAGCATTAGCTTCCGGTGAGCAAGAGACCAGTAAAGAGGGTCTTACCTTTGCATACGCTGAACACGAGCAGACTGCCGGCGATGAGCACACCGCCGACGGCGACGACGATCCGCGGACCATATCGGTCAAAGATGGGTCCGACCTGGATGCCGACGAAGAACACCATGAACAGGTACAGACTGAAGATCCAGCCGATCTGGTCCGACGTGTACTCGGACAGCTGGTTCGTTGAAAGGTACGACTCGAAGACGGCGGCCGTGTTGATGAGGCCAAAGACGGAGAGCATGGCACAGAAGGAGCCAAAGACGACGAGCCAGGCCTGGAGCCCGCCCTCGGGGAAGTCAAAATTGGTCTCTTGCTGCGTGAGCACGGCGCCATTGCCGGCTACCAAGGTCGGGGCCTCGATATCGTCATTGTCGGCAGAGCGGCGTGGGGACACGGGGGTTGAAGTCGTGGTATTGTTGTTGCTGTTGTTCGGGGCCGGGGCCGCCTTCTCGGGGTCATGGCAGCCGGGCGGAGACACCGCCTCCACCACCCCCTGAGGAGGAGCGGCGGCGGTGACGGGGTCGGCCTCGGCGGCCTGACCCTGGTTTTTTAGGCAGCTGTCCTCTGCATCGCTTGTCCTGTATGGCATGGGCGGGTTCGAGTCCGATTCTTCACTACTGATCGACCAAGATCCGGCTCGCAGCTTGCGCTCGGCGGCTTGCGTGTTGCTGTCCTGTCTCTGGGGAAGAAGGAGGCGACGGTTGGGGAACCGGAAGAGATTTCTGAAAACCATCCTGGCAGCGGGAAGGGGGGCCATTTATTGACAAAGACAAACTGCCCAGTGGCTGGCTGGCTGCGGACGGGGGGGGAGGCGAAAATCGGGCGACGGTCCGCTGCCGTGGGGCGCCTTTGGGGCCTTGTCCGGGGAGATGAATAAGGCACGGGGATGCAGGTGCAGCAGGTGCTGGGCACCGTGCCGTTCGGCTCGTAGGCGATCGTGGGGGATTGAGGCGGTCAGGGGGCGGTAAAAGCGTTGTTCTTCAGGCCTACTGGACCTTGGCGGGCGGAGCTAATGCACTGCTTGTTGGGACGATGCCTCTGGGAGAAGGGTCTCTAACCTCTTGAGTAGAAGATGGGCCGGGGGGTGTCGACGGTTTTTACGAGCAGCCGTGCGAGCCAATCCTGATGAATGTGCCCCCAAAAAGTGAGAATAAATTACACATTGCATATTGTATCGTGCCGGCCGGCCATTCACTTGCTCGGACCATCCCTCCCTCGTTCGTTCGCCGATTGTTACGTTCCATGGATGTTTCTCTCCCAGATGCCGGGGAGTGTATTCACTCTTCCCGGCTCCCGAGTCCACGGCATTGGCTGGTTGTTCACGAGGCACGGCAAACGCTTCGCTTAACGTAACGAGTGTCTGTCGGGTTACCCACCGCCTTGTCTTAGACCATGCCCAAGTGACAGCGTCTCAGTCGAACACGGCCGAGCCAGTCCGTCGGGGAAGAGAGGCGAACTGGGCCAAGCCACCTGCACGCCCACGAGGCTCGTACCCGATCATCTGGGCGATGGCGCATGTCGTTACGGGACGGACCGCCAGGGGGTCAGAGATGCAGCAGCAGCAGCAGCAGCAACAGTCGGGTTCCAACGACTGGGAGGCCATCGCCGCGCACGCCGAGATCGTGGTCACCGCCTCGAGCTGTGAACAGACAGACCGGCATCGACGGGAATACCGCCAACTCATCGTCCTCGTGCCCCGGTGACCGCAGCCAGCTGGCTAGCCTCCCTTGGGGAACTTGAGGGCCGGACGTACTTGGTCCCCCGGCGGCGCGCTCTACCAGGCATAGAGGAGGACAAGAATAATCCCACAATGGCCCCGAGATGGGGTCACTGCCAATGTCACTCACGGCCGGACTTGTCGCCCTAGACCCGCGGCGCACAAGCCGTGACTAGGTTCACTTTATCCTCTTGTATTCACCAGCTGTGTACTGGAACACCTCCGATCGTGTTCTGTTCATCGGGGCAGGCGTGTGGTGGGTCTCGTGGCCTTGGCCTTGCTTCAATGCCGCCGGGCTGCATCGGGCATGTCAGTAAAGGGCCCTTCTGAGAGGGAAGCCAGGGGGCTTGCATGCTTGACAGAACCTCGGCTCCGAATAGTGATCAAACCCCAAACGTGGCCAAACAGAACGAGGTACGCGGGGTTGCCACTATCAAGGTGGCAGGCCGAGATGGACAGGGATCATGTTCGCCGGCATGCATACCGTGTAACCAGGCTGAAGGTGTGCCGAGTATTGATCTGGCAGCATGCCCTGGGAAGGCAGGGGGAACGTTGTTTTCTCATCGTCCAGTCTCGTAGTCACTGCTGCCGCTCTGTTTGCCGCAACAAACGGCAGACAAAACACCAAGTCAAACGTCCAGCAGGGCCAAGAAACAAGACCACGCGCCGGATTGCCCCTCCAAGAGCCCTGTTGATCGGTGACGGTTCAGATTGTTGGTCAGACCCGCCCGAGAGACCAACTGCCTTGCAACACGGACACTGGTGCAATATCGGCGCGGCCGCCTTGCTTGCTCAAGACGGGGCTGCGGACTCCGGGGCTCGACGAACAGTCTCGACTTGGTCTCCCGCCCAGGTTACCGTCCGAGGCAAAACAACGCGGCCTGCCTGCTGGCTAGCACACCGCCCGGCAATGTCCCTTACGCGGAAAGCAGGGCTCTCTCCGTCGCGAACGACCTCAGCAGGCTTGTGGCACAATAAGAGAAAGAGGTAGCACAAAGGCGAAGCATGCAGCCGCAACCTGGGAGCGATCTGGGTTCCGGTACCATGGTCGGTATGACGGGCGTCCGGCGGGGGTGGCCTCGTTCTCTTAGGTGGCGGCACCAGGCGAGGGTGCGACAAAAACGTTGGCCTGGCTCGACGTCCCCCCTTGCCATTTCGTCTTAGCTGGCCGGCCGGTCTTGTTTGCGCGCAATGAAGCCCCTCGTAGGCCAGAGGGACGAGTCCGCATCCGAGACAGTGGACGAGATGCCGGGAAGTGAGTGGCCGGCGCCCTGAGCGTACGACTCGATGACGGGATCAGAGCCAGTATTGGCCCTCTATGAGCTGAGCATGGGGAGGAGGAGACGTGATATTCCCACAGCTGGTTTGCCACGATGTCTGGCCGGATGGCGAGGAGTCCAGGCCGGCGGAATCGGGGCCGGCGTGGCACCGACGCGTCCTGCTGCTACCGCCGCCGGGCGTGAAGTAGATCCGGCGGTTTCGCGCGGGTGGGTGCTCGGGCGTGCCCTGCCGGAACCTGTGTACTGGCCTGGCGTCTGGCGAGCAGTATCAAGCCGGTGGCTGATGGCCGCCGATGCCGCGCAAACCTGGCTTTGACGGCACGCCGACTGCATGGCCCCGGCGGAGGAGCTCCGACGGGAAACGTCGGCTCCGCGTGGTCCCGCTCGTGTTGATGGTGGATTGCCCTCCCAACTTCCCAAGGCATGTCCCGTCGGGCGGGTCACGGCAGAAGGTGCGCTGCCCTGCCCTGGGCTGCCCCTGGTTGCGGCGGTCACACAAGATCCATTGCCCCTGGAATCTGGTCTCAATATGTCAAACTCGGCTGTCGCTCACACGCACGCGCGGGGAGGGAGCTGAGACCAAGCTGCGCCGAGACCATCGCCTGAAGTTCCCAAACAGAGACGAGGCGGAAGGCTTCTGGAAGGAGGAGACGGAACGGAGAGTCAGGCGAGGGGACCGAAATCGCGCAAAGCACGCCAAAGCCGATAACATGCGTCCGGGTCCAGTACTCAAACGCCGGAGGGTTCGGTAGTAGTGGGATGGGTCCGCCATGTGGTGGTTGCGACGTTGGCCGACGTGCCCTGTCAGTTCACCGACTCAGGGGAGAGATCGGGGGAAGATGCCTGTTCGGCATGCAGATGCAGATGCGGCGGGTGGAGCGGGAGCGAGCTGGGGACAAGCCTCAAGGCTTGAAAGGACGGAGATGCCGGGACAGGAAGGACGGGAGTGGATGAAGACCTGATGTGTTTAGAATGAGGAGTCGAGAGAAATGAAGAGAGTGTCTGGGCACAGGTTGTTGTTTTCATGTCATCACGTGCGCTGGGTACCGGAGGAAATTGTAGATTCCCTGAAGAGGGAAGGCGCTACCAACGCAATGGATGGTGAGGGCGGGAAGGAAGCACCCTCGGATACCAGGCGGCAGGAACGAGCGAAAACTGCCGTAACTTGCAGCTTCCGCATTCTGCCGTCAAATGAACCTCGCAAGGTTTGCTCAGCATCCAGACTCCAATCGCCCATCATCAGTCCAGTAGTTGGATAGCACTGCAGACGCTCCTCCGCCTCCACCATCGGACATTCCATGTTTCCCGCGGGCTAGTTTGCCTAGCCTGCCCGCACGACCACCCGTGGACCTGTCCATCTCCGAGATCATTCAAGGATGCCCGAGTCCCTGTCCTAGCCCTCCCGTCTTGTGCACGACGAAAAAGGAAGGAAACTCTCCTGAAGCCCATGCGTCCGACGACCAAACCCACCTGGTCACATGAGACCTTGTTCAGGCTGTATCTCACGCCGCAGCTTCATCAGCTCGCACCCCAACCCTTCGCTGTCCCATCGACTGCCGTTGCCGCCGCCGTCGTCACCATGATTAACTGAAGTGAGCGCCGCACTGCGCAATTTTCAAGGATGCCCGAATATGAGTTCGTGTCCTTCGGGGACAATAACAGCTCCAACGCCACGAAAGCCGCGCGCAGCCACGCTATCCGGAACGCTCTTCAACGCCGCAACGCTCCGGCCCAGTCTTCGGGCGACAAGGACGCCTCGGTATCGCGGCCCAGACCGCCCCAGCCTGCCTCAAGAGGGCGCTTCAGGCTCGCAGCCCCGAACGCCGCGGCCGCGGCATCGCGGACTCGAACGCTCGATCCTGACGCGGAGGAGACGGAGATCATCAAGTGGGCCCCGACCTCCAAATCCCAGGTGCGTGATACCCATGGTTTGTCAAATATTATCGGGAAACTGACCAGCTTCTACCAGGCCAAGCCGCAGAAGACCAAGACTTCCAGGGTCAAGGCCAAGGCCAAGGCCAAGGCCAGCTCATCCAAGACCCCGGCTTCCAATGCCGAGACCAAGGGGCAGCCCGGCGGCTTGGAGGTGATGGCGAAATCCTCCATTCCGCGACTCAAAGATGGCCGTCTAGACCCTTTTGAGACCCTGGCAATTCCCAGCAACTCGGCATCAGATACCCTCCTCCAATTCTGTAAGCACCTGTCAGTTCTTTGCTCTCCATCCCTCGGCCTGCTGACCCTGCTACAGTCCTCAGAGGCTTCAACCTCAACATGTCGGCTCTCGATACCCAAGGGCCCTGGCTACCCTACGCCATGCAAAACCCTGTGCTCCTGCGAGCTACCGTCGCCCTGGCTGCTGGCTTTTGGTCCTCCAGCCTGCCGACCCTCGACGTCAAACTCCGTCACGAAGGCTACCTCCAGAAGGGGGAGACATTGCGCCTCATCCGCAAGCGCCTCAGTCCTGCCCCTGGCTCTGACACTGGCACTGTGACTGGCATTGGCGCCACCCTCCAGCCAGACGGCTCCGGTGACGACATGTTTGTACTAGCTGCTATTGCTACTCTGGCCAACGGCGAGGCCTTCACCGGCGATCTGACCTCTGCCCACGTTCACCTGCGCGGGCTCTACGATCTTGTCCAGGCTAGGGGAGGCGTCGCCTCCATCCAACACGAATACATCCTCTGCCGCTGCATCAGCTGGGTCGACGTTGAAGTCGCTACCGGCATTGGACGCGTGCCCCTGTTCCCCCTCTTTCACACTATCGATCAGGTCATCCTCCCTTCCAAGGTCATCGAAGATGCCGCTGTCCCGCCCGCTCTCGTTCACCTTGAGCCTGACGATGCCGACCCCTTGCAGGAGAGGCAAGATATGGCAGCTGCTCGCGTCATCTTCATGCTCCTCCGCCAGGCCATCGCCGCTCATGCCTCTATCATACCCGTCTCCGTCGCCTCTATTCGCGTCATCATGACTACCGCCGACGTCCGTATGCTCGAGTTTCTCTTTGCCGACGGCGACGCGTCGTCTTACGGCAAAGCCGAGTCTTCCGGCCGCCTGACGGATAACAGCCCCGTCACCGCTCTTGTCCTCGCCGCCCACGTGTTTCTGTACGTCGTTCTCCGACATGTGCCCACCACAAGCCAGCTGCTGCGCATTCTGTGCGGCCGGCTGCGGTACTTCCTCCAGCATGGGCCACGTGTACGGCCGGCGGCGTACGTCGTGGATGCTTGGACTGGCAACGCCGCGTTCCTCGTGTGGGTTGCCTTTGTCGGTGTCGTCGGCTCAGGCTGGGCACGCCAGAACGCCGACAATGCGGAATGGTTTCGCTCACTGTTCTACAGCGCAGTCCTCCGTGCGGGAGACGAGGGGGTTATTTCCTCAGCCTACGATGATGACGCCCTGGAGGCACTATTGGAGACGTTTCTGTTCACAGACGCAGATTGTGGCACCGCTCTGGAGAGCCTACGACGGGCTAGCCCTGACCCCTAGGCACGATGGCAACGAGGAGATTGCTCAAAATTATACTACCGGTCATCGCTAAACACCCTCTGTGCCCTTATGCTGGAGACCCCAGGGACAGCACATCAAAGCCACCCTGCAGCTCTGACTTTTTGGGCATTTTGTTCAACCGCATCAACTCCGCCGACTGCGCCATGACGGGGTCCTTGCCCATTGTTGCAACGGCGACGACAGTTTCGCCATTAGAATAAAAGGCGGCAAAGGCCTTATCGTCCACGCTCCCCTGGATGACGACATCGTCCCAGCCTCCCACAGTGTTGCCGCAGTATCGCAGCTGTGCGCCGAGGGCTGACCAGAAGACGGGGATAAAGACCTCCTGCTTGGTGGCACCGTCGATGATGTGGTTGGCGACAGAGCGGCCAGCGTTCTGGGCCACATTCCAATGCTCGATCCGGGTGTGCTCACCCCCGCCGCCGGGCCCGCGGTAGGGGTAGGTGGCAATGTCACCAACGGCGTAGGCATTATTCAGGCCCTCGATAAGGAAGTTGTCGTCGGTCTTGAGGGAGCCATCCTTCTCGAGGCTGACAGCCTTGTTGTTCTGGAGGAACTCGGTGGCTGGGGCGACACCCACGCCAAGGATGACAAGGTCGGCGTCGATCTTTGTGCCGTCCTTGAGGTAGACGGCACCAACCTTGGCCGGGTCGGACGTGGAGGGTTCGGCCTTGTCGACGCCGGCCTCCATGTGGAACTTGACGCCGCTCTGCTCGATGGCCTTTTGGATGCCGGCGCCAATCTTGGCGCCGAGGACACGCTCGAGGGGTGTCGATTCCATGCCAATAATGGTGACGGTGTTGTCCTTTGCCGTGGCGTTGGCGATCTCCATGCCGATGAAGCTGGAGCCAACAATGACAATACGCTTGCCCTTGTCGCCAATGGCAGCAACAATCTTCTTGACATCGTCTACCGTCCGGAGGGTGAAGATGTTCTCCAGAACCTTGAAGCCCTGCAGTGGGAGCACACGGGGGGTGCCTCCGGTTGCCAGGATGATCTTGCCATAGGTGTGCTTCTCGCCACCCTTGGTGGTCACGCTGCGGCCGGCGAAGTCGATATCAACAACCTCATCGTGGACCCACTGAACAGAGCCGCTGTCGTAGAATGCGCTGTCGCGCCACTGCAGCTTCTCGACTTCGGTGAGGAGCGCTTTGGACAGCTTGGTGCGATCGATGGGGAAATGCCCCTCACGAGAGATGACGGTCAGGGGCCCAGAGAAGCCGCCGTTTCGCAGACCCTCAAGAGCGCCGAGGGCGCCGGAGCCGCCTCCAACGACGATGACCTTTTTGTCGTCAGCACCCTTGGCGCTACTGCACTGGAAGTTGGGCTTTCTGCGGCCGCTCTTGATGGCCGACTCCTCGCCGGTAATGTAGACGGCACCGTCGCGCTCTGTGACCTTGAAGACGGTGAGGGGGTCCAAGGCAGGGGCATCCTCAATGTCACCGGTCTTTGCGTTGAAGCAGGCTGGCAGTTGGCAGAGTCAGCGGTGTTCCACTTTCACGAGCGCTGCAGGATGGATGGCGTTACCTCCGTGCCAGGGGCAGGTCAGTCTGCCGTCTGTGGTGAGGACGCCTTTGACCAAAGGCGCGCCAAAGTGAGTGCACTTGGCGCCCAGGGCGGTGATGGTGCCACCTGCGTTGGCGAGGAGGACCTTGCCGCCTTCGATACCTTCCACTTCGACCTCCTGCTTCTCACCGGGGCCCAGAGAGAGGGAGGTGATGGACTTGAGCTTGAATTCGGACATGGCGCGAGCGTGTGTGGTTGCGAAAGACCTTGCGTAGGTGGTAGGGGCAGCTCTGAGAAGGCCGGCACGGGAGAGGAACCGAAAGGGGTGCATGGAGGGTTTGGACGCGGGGAGGAGGGAAGGCTAGGGGTGAGGATTGGTTTAAGAGAGAACACAGTAGAGGGCCGGTCGACTGGGTATCGGGCTGGGGAGGGATGGCGGGGGGCCAGACAGACGCAGAGTACGATGATGTGCTCGACTCAGTCAGTGCAGCAGAGCTTTGGCAGAGCTAGCACAGCCATTGAGAGCGATAAGAGGTCAGTCAGCTCATTATCCGTCCCGGCCATGCGGGCTCTTCCGTGCCAAGCGTGCCTGTACCAAAGACCCCGGTAGGCCATAATGAATGAGTGAGTTGAAGGGGAGAGGCATGACGTACGACGCCATTCCGGGGGGTGGTGGGAAATCAAATACAGCAGCCACCATTGGCCCGGGGGCGGCAAGCTTGGGTGGCATTCCCCCCGGAAGGGCCCAAGCTCCCTCGCTAGTGGCCCCCCTGATGGGCCGCAGTGATAGTGGGATGAGGTGATGGCGCGGGGGTGGGGGAACTTTTGGCACGGGAAGGAGCAACCAAGAAGTGGCCGCATCGAAGGTTGTGCCGAGGTACCCAATGTAAAGATGGTATTCTTGGATGCTTGTCAAACCCAAACGCCAAGGCAGGGACCAGGTCGCTATGTACAGTTTTTGCTTCCCCGTCGGTTTGCCTAAATCTCCTCCACCGAATGCCGAAATCTAGCAACCCGGACGATGCGTTCTAGGGAAGGTATCTACAGCTCCTCCTTGGCGCTCTCCTCGGCCTTGGCCTTCGCCTTGAGGGCCTGTGCCTTGATGGTGATCTGGATCTTCCTCTCCGAGTTTTTCAGGTTCGGCCTCGTGTGCTCAATGGGCCAGGCGACGACCTTGCCGTCAGCCGGCTCGACCGAGTAGTTGCTGAGGTTGATTAGGGTATCTGGAAGCACCGTGTCAGCAGCGGGTCTTGACCATACGCCAGGCTTCAAAACTCACCCTTGCACTTGCTGGCCTCGGCGACGAACAGGGGCAGGATGACGTTGAGGGCGCCAGGGGCGAAGAGGATGACCCTCTTGGAGTCGAGCTCGCGATCCATGGGCCCGTCCTTGGGGACAACGACGCGGTCGTCGACGCGCTGGTGCTGGTCGGCGGGCTTGTCAAAGATGGCGAACAGGCCGTTATCCGGGCTGTCGGTCCTGTCCTGCTCCTCGATCCACTCGCGCACGATGGAGGGGACCTGGTCGTAGTGCATCAGCAGGACGTTGCGGTCCCAGCCGTGGCGGTCGAGACCGGACCACGAGCCTGGGTACTCCTTGTCGTGCCAGAACTCCTTGAGGCCCTGGCCCCAGCTCCACAGGCCGCGGGGAGACTTGTCCCAGAGCTGGTGGAGGGTGTACTGCTCGGCGGGGAAGGTTGCCTCGACCTCGCAGGCTGGCGTGTAGAGGGAGGCCGTCTCCTCTGTGAAGGGGTCTCGCCAGACAAAGTCTTCGACTACTGTGGCCTTGGCCTTGTCCATGGGGTTGGGAGGGCGGCCGAAGCCGAGCTGGGCGTTGGCGGTGGCGGAGAGGGCGGCCGCGGCCAATGCCATGGTGGTGGACTTCATTGTGGGAAGGGAAGCAGTATGGTTTCCCTGGTCTGTGGTGCTGGAAGGTGAACGAAAAAATGAAGCTATTCGGAGGAGGATGTGTTGGAATACTTCGGGCGCAAGACGGGAAAGTTGCTGGGAACTTAGACGATCCCTTTGACAGGAGACGCGACCACGCTCTCTCATATACCACCGAGAAAACACACTATCCCGATCACGCGCCGAGCAGGGCGCCTCGCTGTCCTTTGCGGACGCTTCACCCTCCGGATTTCCATATTCGTCTGGTTGGAGATGTGGTTCGGGCGCCGTCCCGGCACGGGGGCTTGGCGACTAGGTTCCGTGACGAGAGGGGAAGGTTTGGGGAAGCTGGCCCGTCCCTGAACTTCTCCGCACGAGACCCGAGTGTCTCGCATCGAGCATGATGATGGAGATTGGGATCAACCAGCTCTACGGCATGGGTCTGTATAGGTTTGAGAGAGTTGTCATTGGTACAATGGTCCTTCTGGTCCTTTTTCTCGTGGTATCTCTCACTAAGTAACACATTCCACCATGAACTGCTGACAATTGCTTCCCCTGAACCAGATCAGATGCAAGTACAGTACCCCAATTACCCGCCGGATCGCCTCAGCCGCCTCCGGATCCAATCACCCGTGGGCCGGCCTCCATGCCTCCGAAGTCGAGGCTTGTGACCTGTTCTCTTCAAGACTCGCGCCCCCCCAGAAATGGAATTAGAAATCAACAGTCTGGCCACGTCGACCGCTCGCAACCGGCCATCCTCGTCACTCGACTCGACTCGACTCTAGTCTTGCACCCTGACGGCGCTCACAACATGAGGCCGTTCACCAGCGCAAGAGCCACGGCACCGACAGCCACCAAGCGACTCACTCCCCACACCCAGGCAGCGCTGCCATTGTCCGCACCTCCAGTGCCGCTCGCTGCGGGTGACTCGGTGCCGCTCGTCTGGCTGGCCTGAGTGCCTGAGCTCTCTGCGCCCGTGGTGCTGGCGGTGCTGGCGGCGCCAGATTCGAGCAGCGTCTGCCCGGCGATGATTGTGACATCACCGTGGAACAGTGTCGCAAAGCCCGCCATCTCAAGAGTAGTAGTGTCCGTTATCGTGGTCGTGCTGCTATTACCGATCCAGGTGCATCTCTGGGCGATGGTGCGGCTCATCTCGCAACGGACGGAGACAGTGAAGTCGCCCAATTCTTCATTCTTGAAGTGGTCTTCGAATATACCCGTCTCCGCCGCGCCGGGCGGTAGCGTTTCGCTGGCATAGGGGCCGACAGTGATAGTAAGGGGTACTCGGAAGCATGTGTCTTCATCGGTGCCGTCAGCGGTGCCGGGTGGGCATCCGACGATGTACGTCGTGGCTGTCGGCTCGACGCCCAGCACCTCTGCCACCACCGGCTGCGTGCCGGGGTAGGGAATGGGAAGCTTGGTGACAATCGCGCCCGAGGGGGCGATGTAGGTTGAGGGTGAGGACATGGCGGCGGATAGAGAGTGTCAGGTCAAAACGAATGGACTGGAGACAAAGCTGCCGGATGTTGACGATGATATGAACGACCTTGAACGAGTGACTGGCTGGATGGACGCGAAGGATGGACAAGCTCTCGGGCTGTGAACTCGACAACACGGGGATTTGTCCAGTTTCCAGGTTGTTCAATCCAATAATAGCGAGAAAGCGGCACCCAAATTATGCGGTTGGTCCTTAGCGGACGCTCAGGGCCCCTGCTGTGCAATTTGCCGTTGGTTCAAGTTGGGACCAACGGCCAGTGGCGCCACCCGTCGCGTTCCTGCATCTTTCCAGTTTTAGCCAATCCTTCAGGTTCACTCAGCCTGCCTCCCTCACTACAACATGCTGTCTTCGTCGTCGGTAAAGTCAAATACGGGCTTCTCCAGTCGAGGCACAGTCACAGTCTTCTGCACCGCATCCTTTGCACTTGCACTGCCTACAGCCTGCTGAACCCCCGCCGCCATATCCAGCCTCGTCGTCTCCCACGCGCCGGTTCGTGGGTTGTATTCAAGGAGATATGTGGCCGACGCGTCGGCTGCGCCTCGATGCTCATGCGACAGTTCTAGGTTTGGCTCGCCGTAATGGCCCATGAATTCGAGTTCAAAGCCTAGCACTGCGCCCGGGTCGAGGACGCCCCGGTAGTTGAGCACATACGGCTCTGTGGTGACTGGGCGACGGGTACCCTCGAGGCGCACCGAGCGCAGAAAAGTGACGGCGGTGCCGTCGACATCAACACCCATCAGCGTGGCCTGGTACCGTTCGACCTCGAGGGTCTTGATCTCCACGGTGAGGCGGCGGCGCAGGATGAATTCGGGAATGGCTATGTCTAAGTTGGCCATGACCTGAATCATCAGGTCGTCCGTTTTAGCGTGGATGCGGAGACCTGGCGGGCAGAGACCGTCCTTGTCTGTTGCCTGCAGGTTGCAGATGGACAGCTGCGGAGCCTTGCGGCCGCGGACGCCCTTTCGCTTGCCGACCGTCTCGGGGATGGTGCAGGCCGGCGGTACGGTGAGCGAGGAGCCGAGTACGAGGCAGAGGTCGGCCATTTTGGCGTGTTCGCGCGCCCGCTCGAGGGGCTGCTCGGGAAGGTACTCGCCAAAGTTGATGATGGTGTCGTGGAGGTCGCCGTCGCAGGCAGCACAGTTGCGGCCTGTCCGGTGGTCGAAGACGGTTTTCTCATAGTTGGCGACGGCGCGGAAGTCTTGGTCTGGTCAGCTTTGAAGCCATATTCGAGAGCATGGAAGGCAACTCACCCCGGATGTACTCCTTGCCGCAGTTCTTGCAGTACTCCCTGTTGCTGTTGCCATGCAACTCGGAGATGAGCTCCTGGAGCAGGGTCAGTCGGGTCATTTGGTGTTCCGTCCCAGACGAAGGTCCTCACAGGCAGAATACCGCTCCTTCGATGGAGACCATCGCAGTTTTGGCTAACAAGGTACTTGAGCAGACCGTGCTCTTGCAAGGCCACGAGGGCCATGTGTGTTGGGGTTGGCAGAGCGGTCAAGGTCATGTTCGCCTTGCCCTTTGGCTGTCGGCCCTGCGCGAGGCGGGTCCAGGCGCCCTCGGGGCCGCGAAAGTCGGGGATGCCTGGGATGGTCAGTACTCGAACAAGACGGCCGAGCCAGGTCACACACCTGCTGATGTTGATATCCCCGCGCCAGTGAAGACGAGAAAGTGTTTACTCTCCCTGATCCGTTCAGCGAGTACCGTGGCCTTGTGGGCAACGGCGTCAGCCGGCTCCTGTCGTTCCTCGTCCGCCACTGCGGACCCCCAGGTAGTCGCCATGATGATTTCTGGTGAAGAAAGGAGGTGTAAGAAGGGAAGTAGGGGGTGGTGGATGATTGCATGCCTGGCCGGTGCCTAGTCAGTCTCACGCCCCACGTGACGCGCTACAACAAGCAGCATCAAATCAACATGGGGGTGTAGGGGGTACATCATTGGCGGAGTGTGTCTCCAAGACTGTAGGGTAAATGGCCGACGATATGTTTCATGCGCCGTTGAGTCTATTTTCGCGAAACGGTGACGCGATTTCCATCTGGGTGTGCCTGGGGAATTGTTATCAATTTTATATACTGTACCTCCGAGTCCGGAAATAGTCAGTGTTTTGGAAGACAATAGATTCGCAGGCGGGATCCCGTCGGCTCTTGGCATTATCTTTTGATGGCTGTGTTGCTCCTCTGGGTTTCTGGATACCTAGTCGGATTCGATTGAGCCGCATCTTGACGATGGGAAGGTACATATCCGCCAGTCACCAGTGCCCGAACGCTGCTTGGGGCCGTGTCGAGCTCCGCCAGATGTGCCGGCTTCAAGCTCCGGGGCGGCCCCGCATCTCCGTGTCATCGGGTCCGGGACAGCCTCAAGACACTGTGCCATCATCTGATTGTTTCGTGAGTTTGCGCCCTGACCCACCTGGAACAATACGTCCCCATTGAAGCCCTTCTTTTTCACTTTTGAAAAAATCAATCAGCCACCTCAGGCATTTTCCACGGTCGGCTGCACCAGGCGCCCGGGGAGGCACGCCATTGACCAATGATGGTTGCTTACGTACGCAGTCTTTTGGCCAATTCGAGGCCTACGAAAGTTTGCTCTGGCCTTTCCACCAACGCCATTCACGTCTCCACCAAATCAACACACTGTCGGCGCCCCAGGCCATGCCTTGACATCCACGCTCTCTACTTAACCAGCCATCAACCCGCCATCTACAGGCCCATCGTCCATCTTATCGACACCAAATGCCCTGGACGACCATCACTCCCACTGGCGTTACAATTCGCCCGCACATCCCGGACTCTCTCCGCTGAATCTCGCACCCAATCAGTCGCGCACACGCGCCCCTCTCGCTCACTCACTCAATCACACAATCAATACTTGCTTGGCCCATCATGGAAGAGCCGCTCAACTTGGCTGGACAGCTCTACCGGTCCATCGAGGCCAGCCAAAAGGCCCTTCAGGCGACCATTAATCAGCAGAATGAAGAAATTCGCTCGCTGAAGCTACACATCACGGCGCTGGAGGCCGCCGCCCTGGAACGAGCCGAGGAACAGGTGGCCAACAACCAACATGTGGATCAGCTCGAGCGGCAAGCTGCCGCGTTGTCCCTGCAGCTATCTGCCCAGGGAGATGAAATTACGAGGGTCAAACGATACAACGCCAATTATATCGCCCAGTACTCGGCTTGGAACGAGTGGATCGAGGAGCAGCACGCGGCCCTAGCTAAGATCCAGAACCTCCTTCCCAGCGGCAATACTGCCATGGTCTTCATGGAAGATGTCCGCCAGCAGCTCGGCATCAAACCCATCTCGACGCGCGAGGGCACGCCATCACCGGGCACGTCGTCCGAGTCCCAACAGGACGCCGGTCAAGCCCACGCTCCGGCCCACGCTCCAGAGCAAGATGATTTCCAAGATGCACCGGAGGAACAGGACACCATAAGCTGTGCTGTCTTTGTCCCGATTGACTTTGCAGAAGCATCTTCCTCGGGGTCTGTCCCAGAAGTCATGCCAGACCAGCTTCCGGACGCGGTGCCAGACGCGCAGCCAATTGTGTTGTCAGAGGCACTGCCTGACATGCATGAGGCATCACCAGAGATCCAGCCCCAAAACCGATCTTTGACTTGGCCAGAGGTGTCCGAGGAGGAGATATCAGAGATGGCGGAGATCTCACAAACACTGCAAGAGACGCAGCCAGAGACACTGCCCGAGCCTGAGAGTGAACCTTTCGAGGTCAGCCTGGTCGAAGCCTACGATCCTCAACCGAACGTCAATGGAGAGAGCGCGACAGAACCAACCAAAGACACCCCGAAACATCTTCCACCTACAACAGAACAGCCTCCAAATACATCACCACTGGTTGAGAACCAACTGTCAACTCCCGCGCTACGACGAATAGCCCCCGCGCCTCTCGCCGTCGTCTTCCCAACACAAACACCCACCCGGTCGGCCGAAAAGTCGCTCTCAGCAAAGAAGCGGATGCTGCAGCGCCCATCTGCGACAGGCTCAGATTCAGAAGACGATTTGACCAAGGGAAGCGATGCGTTTGTTGGCACGCTGCAGCGCGGAGGGCAACGTGGAGGACGCGGGGCACAACGTGGTGCGAAGTGGCGGAAGACCGGGAAGACACCAAAGTGATCGGGACGTTGCCGATTGACTGCAGCCACAATGCGCCCACATGCAAAAATGCCGAGAGATCGATCGTCTAGGCCCCTGGCTTTGGCTTACACATGGCTGATGAATTGTCGCTCCTATAGAGTCATCAGGACGATTTGCTCCGAACCTCTTGATAGCAAAAAATCAATGACGTCGCCCGTGCCCACCGCATTCTCACACAATGACGCCCCCTTCCCGTCATAACCATGGTTGCCTCCTGAAAAAGATGCAACGTCGGCAGTTCAGCCGCAACGCATCGGCGTTCGGCATCAACTTTTTGTCTTTTTTGTGTGATGCGTCCTGACGCGATGATCACGGCGACACTGCCAAATGCAGCCATGCCAGACCTGGGCGAAAGAAGACTTAAACCCCTGCATCTGCTGTAGACAGACGACATTTTCAACTAATCCTCCTGCCCACTGACACCTTTGCTCTACTCCTCCAAAACAACATCCCCATAATATTACCAAAATGGCAGTCTCTCAAGCAGCGTACGCCGCCGAAAAGGCCATCGGCCACCAAGATGCCGCCACGGCCCAAGATATCGCCAACTACAGCGACCCAAAGCACGGCGACCAGTCCTCTCTCATGAAGGCTCTCACATGGCAAGGCAAGAACAACGTCACCATCGAGGACGTGCCCCGACCCAAGATTGTCGAGGACCGCGACATCATCCTGCGCGTCACAGGCAGCACCGTCTGCGGCTCTGACCTCCACCTCCTCCACGGCTCCGTCATCCAAATGGCCAAAGGCGACATCCTGGGCCACGAGTTCTGCGGTGTCGTCGACGAGGTCGGTCCTGGCGTGAAGAACCTCAAAGTCGGCACACGCGGCGTCGTCTCCTTCAACATTGCCTGTGGCGACTGTTTCTTCTGCAAGCAGAAGCTATCATCGCAGTGTGAGCGCACAAACTCAAACACGACTGCAAAGGCCATGTATGGCAACCAGACGAGCGGCATGTTCGGATACAGCCACTTTACCGGCGGATTTGGCGGTGGTCAGGCCGAGTATGTCCGCGTGCCATTTGGCGAGGTCAACCTCCTCGAGATTCCCGATGAGGTGCCTGATGAAAAGGCCTTGTACCTCTCCGACGTGCTGGCAACGTCCTTCAACGCCGTCAAGGACACGGCCGTCTACGAGGGCGACACCGTTGCCATTTGGGGTGCTGGCCCTATCGGCCAGATGGCTGGCGTCTTTGCTCTCATGGAGGGTGCTAAGAAGATCATCTTCGTCGACACAGAGCCGCGTCTGGCGTTCATCAAGGAGCGCTGGTCGCCAGCTCACCTCGATAAGCTCGAGCTCGTCGATTACAAGCAGCTTTCGTTCGGCGTCACCAACAAGCCCACCGTTGTCTCGCGCCTGCGCGAGCTGAGCGATGGCCGCGGAGTGGATGTCGCCATCGAGTGCGCCGCCGGCGAGTACGCAAAAGGCTGGGCGCACTGGTTCGAGATCCAGCTCGGGGCCGAGACGGATACGAGCGAGATTATCAACGAGATGATCGAGAGCGTGCGCAGTTTCGGCCGCTGTGGTGTTACGGGCGTTTACGTCGGCTACACCAACCACTTCAACATTGGCTCTTTGATGGAGCGCGGTATTCGCCTCATCGGCAATGGTCAAGCCCCTGTCCACCGCTACTGGCACGACCTCATGAAAAAGATCCAGTCTGGCGAGCTCGATCCGTACCAAATGCTGTCACACCGTGTTCGCCTCGAGGACCTTGACAAGGTCTACACCTCCTTTGAGCAACACAAGATGCAAAAGGTCTTTGTCGAGACAAAATTCTCCTTCCCCAGGGCTGATGGTACACCCGAACTCACTACGTATTAAACGTATGAAAATTTGAAGCAAGCGATTATGCAGGGTCAATACATCTAGCTAGTTTTCCAGCCATCTTTCTCAAGCAACCAAAGTATTTGAATCGAATGCAAAGTGAGAGTGTGTCATTAAACGTGACATATATGCATATGCTCTCGTAGGGTTTGTACAAAAGAAATATTTGCAAGCGCAGCGCAGGTAGGGTATCTCAGTCTCTCGAGGTCTCGTGCCCCCATGGACGGCCGGACGAGACCGCTTCGTCAGTCCAAGAAGAATTATTCGTAACCAAATGAAATCAAAAAGAATGTCAGTCCAACTCCGGCGCGATGCTTGCTGTCAAGTAGTCATTATAGCCCCTCGAGACCTTCCCGCAGGGCCTCCACATCCACAATGTCGGGGAGGACCTTGCTGGGCGCACCTCGCCTTTGGTGATAGGCAAGGTACTCTT
Source organism: Plectosphaerella sp. P0831 (assembly GCA_014635975.1). Classification (NCBI taxonomy): domain Eukaryota; kingdom Fungi; phylum Ascomycota; class Sordariomycetes; order Glomerellales; family Plectosphaerellaceae; genus Plectosphaerella; species Plectosphaerella sp. P0831. Next base: position 207,614 of record JACAFV010000005.1, on the reverse strand, counting down.
GGAATCCAGGAATGGCTCCTGGCTGGTTGATACCTGACGCCCTTTGCCATTCCCTCTCCTTTTCTTTTTCTTTTTCTGTCTTTGCCGACTGAGTTGGCGTTGTCGACTGAACAGGTGTCGCCGACTGAGCAGGCGCCGGGGAGTTGTCGGGGCCGCTGGGGCTGCTGCCACCGCCCCAAGGGCGCCAGCTGGACCACCGAGCAAGTTTTCCAGGAGTGGTGTACATCGAGCCTGCGGGAGACAGACTTCGCGTTGGGGAGGAAACGTTGCGGTGGCCCGGGAGGCCTGCCAAGTTATCTCTGAGGACGGCCGAGCTACGTTTGTTCGTGACGCTGGCGATGGTCGACGAGGCCGTGACGCTGGAGAAAACAACCTCGGCGCCCCCCAACGGTCGGAGAGCCATCTGGCTCGGCCGAATCTTGAGGGTGTGGATATCCAGGCCTCCGCTGAGCGACATGATCGACTCATGAGAGGCCATGCGACGCAGTTGTGGTCGAGGCATCACCTCCTCTATGGAAAATGATGATTCTTCGGCAGCCGACTCATCAGTGGCTGCATGCGCATCGGGCGAGTCCTCAGCATCGGCATCGCCGTAGGGGTCGGCCGACTCCTCGTGGATAGGGCCCGGGTGCTCGTGTCCTGGGGACCTGTTGACGGTTGGGGCAGGAGATGACGGCGTCATGGAGGTGAAGATGCTCCGGTTCGAAATCTCCGAAGGGCGTTTCAAGTGCGATGCTCTCAACGTCGGGGACAGGGGATCGACACTGGTTGTAGGAGACGAAGGAAGATCCGAGTCGGGCAATCGGTCGAACATGGAGTAGCGATGCGTCGATACCGGAGAGCTCGGCACAGATGAGGCGGCAACGTCCGAGGGCTGTTCCGAGAAGACGGACCATCGGTGGTTCGAAGGCTGTCCCAAAGACAGAGCATGGGGGCCACGATGAGGTTGAGACAGCATGGCGGGCGCGGCTGGTGATGCGCCCAGACGCCAAGGAGTCGTGTTTGGCGGAGTGGAGGGTGTTGCCCCAGCCGGCGGAGAGAAGATGCCCGGTGTGAGGCCGCTTCGCTTCTTCCTCGCCTTCTTGACCTCCACCTTTTGCTCAACGTGATAGTGATGGTGGATGTGGAACTCTTGCGAGAGTCGGGCCGATGGCGACTCTCCTGTTGGGCGTGGAGGTTCGAGTTCTGCTCGTAGTGTCGAGGTGGTGCTAACCTCGCCGTCGTTGACGGGCTGGTGGAAGAGGAGCTGGTCGCGCAGGGCCTGGATTTCGTCGTGGGAGTTGGTCAGGAGCTCGCGAAGCTCAGCGATGCCGAGTTGGAGGTTGGCGTTGTCCTGCAGCAGGTCCTTGACAAAGTGCGAGACGACAGCGCTGCTTCCCTTGGTCTTCTCGATGGTCTTGACGGCGGCTGCGCCCTTAAGCCTGCCGGCGGCGGTGTTGAGCTCCTTTTCCATCTCGCGCTGTCGATCCATGCGGTCCATGGTCTCGGCATGGCGCTCCCTCTCTTCCTTGGCCTCCTTCTCCATGCGCTCCAGCTGGCTCTGCAGCTCGCTGATGCCCCGCTCGGCCTTCTTCCATCTTGACAGGGCGGAGCGAGCCTCGGACTCTGTTGTGAGCAGGGTATTCTGAAGGGCGAGCTGCTCCCGTTCCAACAGGGCGACATGACGTTCCATCTCGGCGGCACGAGCGGCGGCGCCTTCCAGACGGCGGACGGCTTGTTGGGAGGACAGCAGGGTGGCTTCGAGTGTCTGTATCCGAATGTCGGAGCTGTGCACGGTGTTGTTGAGGTTCTCCAGCTGGTCCAGTAGGGCGCGGTTTTCCTCGACGGTCCTGGCGTTCTCGGCCTGCAACTCCCGCTTGTCGAATTCGAGCTGCTCGATGCGGGTGGTGAGTTCGAAGCGATCGCGCTCGGCGTCGGCCATGTAGGCCTCATGCCGGGCAAGAAGCGCCTGCAGGGCAAACGTCAGTGATGTGGCCATGGAGGACTACAGAAGGCAGCATGGTTCTTCGGGAGAGTGATATTTGGTTGTGTAGAGCGAGCCAGGGCAGAGGGCTCCCCGGGCCACGGCAATGGGGGTCAAGCAGAGACAACATGATGCATTCCCGCCTGACTCGGCATGTGTTGACAAAGAATGCGTCGCCTTGTCAGAAGTCGGGGTGGGCAGGTGGGAGGAATGTGAATAATGAAGGCTCTGCGGGAATGGGTGCGCTGGGGAGGGGTTTGGGGGGGACGGTGACAAAGGAACTGGAGGGACGAACCTGGCCGAGCTTGGCGGCTGTGTGGACATCCTTTTCGACGCTGTCGAGGACAGTGTTGCTGTACTTTAGAAAGGCACAGTCATCGCGGCCGCAACAGCATCGCAGGTCGGGGGTCGGGCCCTGGCTGGCACCTGCGATGGCGGAGGGGATGAGGGCGGCCAGGGCGTCGTGCGATAACCGGTGGTTCGCCATGGTCGCTTCGAGATTTACGAGCGACGCGGAGCTGGAGGTCTCGTCGGGTGCCACATTCTGGGGATCGGGTGGTGAAGAAATGGTGAGTGACTGAGAGAGAGGATGACGAGGCCGTCCGAGACAGGGGGAGCGACTGCGTGGCTGGCTTCTGCTGCAAGTGTTTTTGTCGGTGAGAGAAGCGAAGCGGCGCCGACGCGCTCTTCTGGGCGTTGGGTTCCTATCACGAGCGAGTCGCGCGAATAGTAGGGATGGTAGGGGAGAAGGGTAGTGGAGTTGAACGGTTCGCAGGCGGGTGCAGGCGGGTTGGGCGGACAGGAGACGTGGAGTCGCGGTGCGTGCGTGCAGGCCGCAGTGCAGCGTAGCGCAGCGCAGGCCGCGGTGGGTGACAGGGATGCCGGGGTTCGTCTGTGAAAACCGTCGAAATTAGGTGGGGTCGGCAGAAATGGGATCCAGGCGGAGGGGGGAAGAAACAAAACAAGGATGGTCGACGTTGATGATGGGAGACGAAGACGCCTGGATGAATGTAAATGTAAGATAAGGATATGGTGATGGAGGAGGGAGGGGGAACAAGAGATGGGGGAGATGAAAGATGAGGGGTTAGAATGAGTCCAACACGGGAGGAGGAGGAGGAGGAGGACTGGGAGTGTACAGATTGGGTTGTGGTGAGGTGCTCGATGGGGTCGGCCAGGTCCAACCGTTCCTGGCTTGATGTCCCTGCTTGTTGTCCCTGCTGGAAGCGTGTCCGAGTCTGCTGCGGGCTGGGCGGGACGGGAGTGGTCAGGACAGGCACAAGAGGGTCGGGTGACATGTCCGCTGTGCATGAAAGTGTCCAATGAACGGCGGGGCGCCATACCAAGAACAGGCTAATCCAGGAACCTTCAAGTTATGGGTCGGGCTATCGTGATATCGTTCCTGCCAGCCACCATGAAAACATGTTTCAGTGGGTCCGAGTCTGGGCCAGCACACTCACACTCACCTGCATCACGTTTCGCAGGTTGTGCTTCGGACACTGGGAGCCAAACAACCCTTCATGACGACCATTCTGCGCACCCTCTCACAGATACAATACACATACGCCCATTTGGACGGGTGTGGTCCGAAGTGGCCATTTCCGTCCTAAGATCTGAGATGACGTTGGTGGCGCATCATGCAAACCCCAACCTCCCAAATCTCGACCACTTGGTCTCAAGTCCTTTGCGATGCAGCCGAATGATAGCTTCTTTTGGCGCTGGTAAAACGCCAACATCGAGTTCATTCTGGATGATCTTCTAGTCGCATTCGAGGGCGAGCCACATTTGCTTAGTCGTGGATGTTTTGTGCGATTTCCGTCCTGTGAGCAGAGTCCAAACCGGATAGCCAGCCACGGAGGGTTTGAGCCCCCGAGGAGTCCAGAAACGAATCTTCAAGCCACGGCGTGTTTTTGATGCTGCTCAGGCCGTGACTCAGGAGGTTTCCCCATCTATAAGTACGACAGGTACAGGGCCAAAAAAGGCTCCAGTTCACATTAGTATCATTGACCGTCTTGGACAACCTCAAAATTGTACACACCGTGGCGAACAATGGTGATACCTACCTACCCAGGTAGCGAGTAATTGGCTATGGTTCATGCCTCCGGGCCGAGCCTTGACCGAATACCACAGAATTTCTGAGTTCGCCCGGCAATTGGAGGATGTTGTGTGTTCTGACCGCAAGTGCGGCGCTACTTTGCTCGACTCTTCGCTGCGTCTGATTTCATGCCTTCTTTTGAAGTCTTTAGTTCCCAACGGTGCGAGTCGATGGACTTTGGAGCATTGCTGGCGGCGGAATATTAGATGACGGGACGCTGCTGTCGTCTCACGGCGGCCACTTAACATCATGGACCGGACAACGCAGGCCTACCGGATTCCCGCTATAATAAATAATATCGAAGAAATCGAATTGTATGCAGAAAGACACGAGCTTAAGAATGGAAGTCAGCTCTGGCTGGGACAGAAAAAGTTTATGTTGTCCCCGTGCCGTCCCGTCGTGATCGGAGGTCCCCGACTGGGCACCGCCTGTTCAAGTTGTCCCCGCTTCAGGTGCGGCAGACGGGCCGCCCCCGTCCACCTCAGAACCCGCCTACTGGCACTGGCCCGCCGTCCCTGCACCGCCGCTCCCACGTGTGTTGGTCGCTGCGAATCACGACACGTCTGCAACTCGGCCAAGCCCGAACACCAACGTCCAGACTCTCCCAAGCCCATCGTCTGTCCTCATCGTCGCCGAGGAGACGAGACGAGCACCGACAGGAGGGGCAGGAGCTGCCAGGTACAAGACAAGACACTTGTCCTGTCCGGGGGAAAATTCCAACCCCACCTCACCTCAGTCCTTCGAAGACTCACTTCACCTCACACGATATGCCCAAGTCTCATCAACAGCAGCCCCGGCCGCAGCCGGAGCCGCAGCCCCAAACTGGGACCATGCCATCTCCCGGCTCTGGCCCCGCCCCCGCTACCGAGTCCGCCGCCGTCACGGGCGCCTCGCTCATGATCGGTCTCTCCGTCAGCTCCCGCATCGTCACCTTCATCGCCAACCAGCTGCTCCTCCGCTACCTCACCGCCAGCCTTCTGGGCATCGCCGCACAACTCGAGGTCTACTGCATTACTGTGCTCTTCTTCGCCCGCGAGAGTCTGCGCGTTGCCATTCAGCGTCAGGGCACCACTCCCGCCGCCGCCTCCCGCCCCGGCCAGCATCATCAGGCCGTCGTCAACCTCGGCTACATTGCCCTCGCCCTAGGCGCCCTGCTGTCAGTTGGTCTGGCCCGCCTCTACTCGACCTCCGTTGCGAAAGCCACCCGTCAGACACCCTTCTTCGATGTCTCGCTACGCATCTACGCCGTCGCTGCCCTTCTCGAGCTGCTCTCAGAGCCTGTCTTTGTTCTCATGCAGATCCGTCTGCAGTATGCCACGCGCGCTACCGCAGAGTCCGTGGCCACCTTCTTACGGTGTGCCACCACTTTCACCACCGCCGTCATTGCTCACCGCGCTGGCCATGATCTCGGCGTCCTACCCTTCGCTCTAGGCCAGCTTGTCTACGCTGTTGCTCTACTGCTGGTATACCTCTGGGCTGGCCTCTCCATCACCGCAAAGGAGGACTTCTCGCTGCTCCCTAGAAAGATCGACGTCCCGGGCGCCAGGCGAGGCAGCAAGAGCTCGTACCTTTTGTCCTACTTCTACCGTCCCACCGTCAGTCTCGCCACCAGCATGATGGCCCAGAACGTTGTCAAGCAGGTCCTCACCCAGGGCGACGCATTCCTAATATCTATCTGGTCCACCCCGCACGCTCAAGGCATCTACACCCTGGCGAACAACTATGGTGGCCTGCTCGCGAGACTCGTCTTGCAGCCTATCGAGGAAAGCAGCCGTGCCTACTTCAGCCGGCAACTAGCATCAGCTTCCAAGGCTGACAGGAAGAACGAAAAGAGAGCTACTTCGCCGTCCAAGGATTCGGCCAACCACTCGGTGCAGTACATTCAGATGCTCCTCCGCATCTACGTCCTCCTCTCTGCTGTCGTCATGGCCGTAGGGCCCGTGGGTGCCCCGGCCCTGCTTGCCCTTGTAGCTGGCTCCAGCTGGACTAGAGAGGGCGCCGGCGAGGTCCTGGCAGTCTACTGCTACTACATCCCGCTCCTCGCTCTCAACGGCATCACCGAAGCCCTGGTCGCTTCGGTCGCCACGGAGGCCCAAGTTCACCGCCAGTCGGCGTGGATGACCCTGTTCTCGCTCATTTACGCCGCCGCAGGCTACCTTTGCCTGGTAGTTTTTGACCTCGGGGCCTCCGGCCTTGTCTACGCCAACTGCATCAACATGGCCTGCCGCATTGCCTGGAGCCTGAGCTTTGTCAGAGCCTACTTTGACAAGATCGGGGCACCCTTCAGCATGACCGACCTTCAGCCCAACGCCCTCACCGCGCTCGTCGTAGCCGTCACTCCCAGGCTCGTGCGTCGCTTCACTCGTGTCACGGCGCGGAGTCCTGGCAGTGTCATCAATGTCGCCAAGGTGGCCGTCACCGCGGTGCCGTTTGTCATGATAGTGTAAGTCATGTTCTTGCTTTTGCATGCCCGCTACACCGTCTTTATATACTCCATACCGTGCGATACGTGAACAAACATTTCTAACATGAAACCCAGCATCTTTGCGGAGCGCGAGTTTATCATCGCAACATACCGCAATCTGAGGAGCAAACAGAAAGCAGCGTGACCTGGTCTGTCACTTGACATATGAGCAGGCCGTTTTCGCATTAGTACAGTCCCTCCCTGCCAGCCACCATACGCCGGAGCAGAGACGCCCCAGAGGCGGAATTTTATGGTGCAGATCTCGAAACCAAAACCGCTTGCAAATCTACCAAATCAGTCAAAGGTGATCTTGGTAGCCTTCTTGGACATGTCGACATCCTTGAAGAAGGCGCCGTAGGTATCGTGGGCCTTCTTCTTAACGGTGGTGCCGAACTTGAAGAGCTCGTCGGGGACCGGCTGGCTGGCACCCTTGAGGATGTTGATCAGGCTATAGCATGCACAGTCAGCTTCCTGTCGGAACAAGTCATGTAAAGATAGGTGTAACATACGCTCCAGAGTGGGCCTTGTCTTGCTGCGTGAAGAAGGTGATGGCCTCGCCAGTCTTGCCGGCACGACCGGTACGACCAATACGGTGAACGTAGTCCTCAATGGTGAGAGGGAACTGGGCGGTGTTAGTGATAACTCCATCAAACAACAGGCAGACTGAAACCTACAGTCACGTTGATGACCAGCTTGACCTCGGGAATGTCGAGGCCACGAGCGGCAACATCGGTGGCCACCAGCACAGGGGTCTGGCCCGACTTGAAGGCCTCGAGACTCCGCGTGCGCTGCTCCTGGCGCAGATCGCCGTGGATGCCGCAGACGCTGATGCCGCGCTGCTGGAGGAAGCCCTCGACGCGCGTGGCCTCCTTCTTGTACAGGCAGAAGACGAGCATGCGGTCGTTCTTGCCCTTGGCCTGGTACTGCTTGAGGATCTGCAGGAGGCGGCGCTCCTTGTCGCGGCCGTCGAGCACCTCGACCCGCTGCGTGATGCGCGAGTTGGCCTGCAGCTGCTCAGCACCGGCGGCGTCCTCGACGGGGCGGCCGATGGTGATTTTGACAGGGTCAACCATGAAAGTAGCGGCGAGGACGCGGACCGACGTCGGCCACGTGGCGGTGAACATGAGCGTCTGGCGTTCCTCGCGCGGGGGCATGGCGCCGAGGATGGCCTTGATGTCGTCCTCGAAACCCTTGTCGAGCATGCGATCAGCCTCGTCAAGAACGGCGAAGCGGGCGCCCTCGAGCATCACGGTGCCGTCGGACATGAAATCCTTCAGACGGCCGGGCGTGGCGACGATGATGTCGGCGCCGCGCTGGATGAGCGCGCGCTGCTCCTCCTTGGGGGCACCGCCGTAGACGCACACGCACTTGAGGCCGACGAGGGACGCAAGCTGCGCCGTCTGTTCGTGGGTCTGCATGGCGAGCTCGCGCGTGGGCGAGACGACGACAGCCTTGATGCCGCGCTGCGGCTTCTTGCCCTTGGCCATTCTGCAGAGCTTCTCGACGAGGGGCAGGGCAAAGGCCATGGTCTTGCCGGAGCCAGTCTCGGCAACGCCGATGGCGTCGCGGCCCGAAAGGGTCCAGGGCCACGAGGCGGCCTGGATGGGTGTCGGGGTCTTGTAGGCGGAGAAGGGCGACTTGCTGAGAAGGTCGGTGGAGGGGAGGTGGGAGAAGGCGATGACGGGTCGCAGGGCGGCGGCCTTGTCGGTCTTTGTGTCGTCGACGATGATGGAGTGCTCGGAGAAGAAGGCGTCAATGTCGGACTCGGGGAGGGCCGTAAGGGATGCCGTCTGCTTGTAAATGCCATCGGAAGAAGCGGCGGGGGCGGCGACGGTTGTCGTCGACTGGGCTTCTTCGCTGTTAGACTTGCTCTTCTTCTTCTTGTCCTTCTTCTCCTTCTTCTTCAAGGGCTCCTCGGCAACGGCCTCCTCAGATGCAGCCTCGGTCATGGCGACATCCTCGCCACCGGCGGCAGCAGCAGCGGCCTCCTCCTGCAGCCTCTTCTTCTCGCGCTTCTCCTCCTTGCGCTTCTTCTTATCCTCCTTCTTCTGCTCTTCGGACTTGTCGTCGGAACCCTCAGCAGCCTCGGCCTCCTTCTTGGCCTTCTTCTCCTTCTTCTTCTGCTTCTTCAGCGCGGCAGCATCCTCGTCGCCGGCGGCGGTGGCCTCCTTGACCTTCTGCTTCTTGCTGGGCTTGGCCAGGTCGGGGGCGCCATTGGCCTCTTCCTCGGCGTGGAGACGTTTCGTGGCGGCCATTGTGTATGCTGGTTGCCGTCAATTGTCGGGCAATGCTGGGGAGAAATGCCGGCGCGCAGTGTCGGTCGTCACTCTCACTTGATCGGAAGGGCGGTCTTGGTCGCAGCGGAAAGAAAATTTCGGTGCTTATCTTATCGATAAGCCCCAGAGCAGTGGCGGAAGGGTCCAACTCCACCGCCGAGTCTTTGCGGCGGGGCTTCTTCTCCAACCTCCAGTCCACAGAGCGCGCTATGCCTATTTAATCCCTAACGCCTCTCCCTGGAGACAGACGGTGCACCGTGAAAGATGAAGAGCACCAACTTGGTCCAGCCCCAGCCACCCATCGCGCTGCAACATCAAGACGCGTCTTTCCTCAGATTCGGAGGCACAAACTGCTCAAACTCCTCCAGAAGGTCCGGGTCCTCCTTGAAGATGTCGCCCAGCCGAGCCCTGGTCAACCGTATGACCTCCTCTTCCGCAAGCTGGTTCCCCGCCTGCTGGCGAGTATGGTGCTCTTGCATCGTGTTGAGGAACAGGGCATACTGGGTCGGCCGGTCTTGAAAGCGGGCCTGGACAAATATGCTTCATCAGCACACGCATGACCCCGCCACGTTCAGTCCTCGAGACGACGTACCTTGACCTTGTCGATGTAAGCCAGCGCGTTGCTGAAGTCCACTTGGCTCGCGGTTGCCATCTTGTGTATGGAGAGAAGTGACGCAGCTGGTTGGGGTGACGCTCGAGTTGATTGTTTGGGCAATGCGCAAAAGTTGAGGGTTTGAAGAGACACAGTCCGAGCTCCACCTTGCGCATACTGCTATTGACGGTAATTATGTCAGGCTCGGCCTCCTCACGTCGTCACATGTGATCAGCTAGCTGATCGAGATGGGGATTGTTGGTTGTTGGCTCGTTGCGGGGTGCATAAGGCCAGGGGTGAGGCGGGGGCTATTCACTCAGACTCGAAAGTCCCAGCTGAGGAAGGATCGATCCTCGAGTTCAAGATCCTCGGCACCAGCCCGGCCACAAGACAAACAGGGCAGCAACACTACCACGGTTGCGCGCGGGAACGAGCCGGCCGCTACCTTAGCGTCGCTACTACCTTGCGCCGACGTCTGCCCCTGAGTCCAACCAACAAACAAGTTGGTCGTCTGCACAGGATCTCAAGCACACCCCGCCCTCACATGGCCACGGTGCACGCTCACTCGCGAGTCCCAGTTTTTGGAATGAAGCCGCTGAGGCCTTGATTGGTACAAACACCACACAATGCACCTATCCCAAAGCTATGCTTGAACGCCGGGTCCCTCTAAGGATGATACATAGAAATGCCGTCTCGTCTACATCGGATACTATACATCCGGAACGCTAATGCCTGCTTGCTCTCCAGGCCGCGATTGGCAGGCCATGCAATCTTACTCCTGCACCAAATCGAAACGATAGGACGCTGCTCTTCGTCGCACTGGCAACTGGGCGCCAGCCGGCCCAAACGAACGACAAGGCGAGATGCAAGCCTCCCTGATCCTCGTCCCATCGGGTAGCGAGATGATCATACTGCAGGCAGGTCCCTTTGACCATGCTCTCAAACCAGAATCAGCGTGCCGCCTGTTGTCTGACAGGCCATAAGGCACGCTTCAATACAGTGTTCTCGCGTCACGTCCTCCTCCACATCTCGCGCCGCTCAGCGCCGGTCCGCGAACCGGATCATACTCCTACTGCGGCTGCGACTCCGCGGGGCAAGACCATTGAGCGCCGCCTCTGTCTTCTGCCTCTCAAGGTCATCCGACATAGACATCTTAGGCATGGGGTCCTCGTCGCGCCAGTCAGGCAGCTGCGTCGTATCAAAGACAGGCCGCGAGAAGCGGTTGTATGCGATAAAGGTCTCCTTGTCGCCTTCAATGGCGTTGGATGGCGCCGCAATGTGGATCGACTTGCGACGGAGCTCGACGGCGTCGTCCTGGATGGGCTTAACACCCATCTTGCCGTAGATAAAGTCGAGCGCGGGAATTGACAGGCCATGGACAACGATGGAGAAGAGAGCCAGCCAGTAGACAGTAGGCCTCAGAGCGCGCAGGAGGTCGTTGACCTCGGTGTCGTTGGTCTCGTCGAGATGGGGGTAGAGGTGCTGAGTGTGCTCGACGTAGAAAGCGGCTCCAACGCCGATGGGGCCGAAGTAGCCCATGAAGAGCGCCTCCTTCCAGCTGCGCAGGCACGACGGCATCAGCTTATAGGTAATCATGATGGCGGGGATACGGCGGAAGATGAGCACCAGGAATCCCAGGCCGAAGAGACGAGCGTAGGTGATTCCCGTGATGTCGGACTGGAATTCGCTCCAGGGCATGATGGTACCGAGGTACATGAATCCGCTAAAGTTCAGCAGCACGTCGATCGAGGAGTTGACCTCATCGTGGCGCTTGAGGGTTTCGGCAAGGTACTCGCCGTCCCAGTTGAGGGCGCTTCCGGCGGCGAAGCAAGCGAGCAGATCGTTGGAGCCAAAGGAGCCGGCAGTACCGATCATGATGAGGCCGATGGCCAGGGGAGCGAGAAGGTAGCTCTCACTGTCAATCCACTTCCTGTATGCTTGTCAGCAACCATTCATCGCTCTCGGGGGGCCTTGTCGAAACTCACCTCTTCAGGCTGTACTTGATGCCGTAGCGGGCCAGAGTTCCGCAGAAGGCACCGTAAACGGCACCGAGAGTGACGACGTAGAGCATGGTAAGGAGGGCCCAGTTACCCATGGCAACACCAACACCGCCGCCCTGGCGACCGACATCGCCAGCACGCTTGTGGATTCCACCCATGGCAGCGTCAACGGCGTTGACGCTGCCATCAGCGAGGGTGCTGCCTTCAGGAATGGTCATGACATCGACACCCTCAGCATGGCGCATGAGGTAGGTGGCAAGCATGAGGAAAGGGAAGCCAAAGCCGTCGTTTGCTCCAGCCTCGGACGAGATAAGCTCACGAACCGGGCGAGCCACGTACTTATCGGCAAAGGGGCCCTTGGCAACGGCCTGGGACAGAACGGGATCGGTGGAGGTGACGCACGCAGCAATCGCCATGGCGGCGAGAAGGCTGACCTTGGGGATGACTGCCAGGATGCAGACGGTGGTAGCGAGCCACATCATGGACATGACGGGAATCAGGATGATGAGCATCTCCTTCCATCGTGCAGCCTGGTACTTGGCGGGGAGCTGGTAGCCAGCGATGACCAGCTGGATACCAATCATGACACGCATGAAGCCCTTGAACGGCAGTCAGCACCTTGGTCACGAAGAGAAGATGCCATCCGCCCAAGAACGCTTACAAGAGTGATCTCAGAGGTCTGGCCGGGCTCCGCACCGCCCCATCGGTCAGCGACGATGAACTTGGCGGCAATGGGACCCAGGCAGATGCCGATGAGGACCGCCGGCACTGTGTATTGTCAGCTCCCACTCCCCATAGGTGTAGATGACATGTCGATTCTTGCTTACGGGCTTCGCCAAGGTACCACTTGTTCTTGATCTTGACTGAGAAGAAGCCATAGAGGATGATGAAGATACCTTGGCAGAGAATTGGAGTCAGCTCATGTACCAAGAACACCACGAAATTGCCAAGATGCACAAGTCCCAGAGATCGGGGGCAGCAGGGCTGGGCATACCGAAAATGGACAGGATGATGTTCAGGTCCGACGGGTTAAGGTCGGGTCCAGCCATGATGGGCAATTGTTGACTGTCGGAATGTTGGGGTGTGGTTCAGGGGTCTGGGGGCAGCGGGAGTAGCTGCGTGTCGAGAGTGAACCCAAGGGGGTATTAAATAAGTGTCCAAGAGAAGAGAAGGCGTTAAGAAAGAATCCGAGTCCTGCTGGATTTCTGGGTGTGGTTCTGCTGGGCCAAGCCAGGGGTTTGATAGTCAAGGTATTCCTGACTGTGTGAGAGACACCGAAATCCTGCGCCAGGCCTGGGCGTCTGGGGATGATTGGTAAGGACTGGGTAGGAAAAAAGAAGGAGGAGAGTAGAAGAGAAGCTGCACGGCAGATGGGAGGGTGGGATGAGCTTCTCGGCGTGGAGGGTAGCAGGGCCCTCGCGAGGTATTATAGGAGGTGAGGCGGACAGGAGGGCCGGGCAGGTGTGCAAGCAGGTATTGCTGTGGGAGAGGCGAGGAGAGCACGCAAGCCTGGGATGGGGGTACCAGTGTGCCAGGTGGGTATGCGGTGCTGAGGGTAGGTAGCGGTAGGGATGGGGGGAGACGATTGCTGGGCGTGGGAGATCCACAGGGGATCTGAGACTGAGTGGACGTGGCAGGTTGGGTGTTGAATCAAGCCAGCGACCTCGGCGACGGCCTCTGTGCTCGGAGCTCAAAGCTTGGTCCGGAGGGTGGGAGCACTGGGAGGTGGACTCGATGGGGGGCCCTCTGACAACCACTCGGCACTACTTGCTGGAACTGTGCAGCTCTCGCTGGAAGGGTAGCAGGTTCGACGGAGCCTTCCTCGACGTTGGTTTTGCTTTCCTTGGCCGCGTCTGCCCCGTAGATAGACGATCCCGTGGCGGTAGGGATTCCTAGGATGGTTGGCTGAGAACTGATTCTCTCACCCGCGGTCTTCCAGAGTTTTCCCCTTTTTTCGGAGGTTTCCAAGAGCTGCTTCTTTCTTGGCCTTGGCCGGAGGATAAGAATAGCAGTCCGTCCGGGACAAGTTGATACGGGCAACGATTTGCACCGGGACTGATGAATCCTTGCAACCCGACGACGATCAGGGTATCAAATGAATGTCTCGAGAAGAGGAGGACACGGTTAGAATGAAGGACGAGGGGGAGATGTTTGAGGATATTGTGTTTCTGATGTTGCTGGGCGTCCAGTATCTTTGACGCCGACTAAATTGGGAGTAGGCAGGTGTTGCGAGAGAACTAGATGAGTGTTCTATGTTGATGAAGGGCAAGAGAAAGAAGTTTGCGCTCGTTGGAAGGGCGGGAGAAGGCCTGGTTATCTGGGCCAAGAGCAGAGCCCGTGTCTTCTGTGCCCCCATGCTGTGAGATGGGGGGATTCTCCGGCTCTGGCGTGGAATGGCATCAGTGAACCCGGTGGCCCGCCGAGAGGTGGGTGATTTGGGCGTCAGGCGGGGGTGCGCAGAATGCTTGATCTGCCAGGGATGAAGTTTGCCCGTCCTGCCGCCACGATGCCCGGTCCGACCGAAAGGGCGTTGGGTGCAGGATCGCGGGCAGGCAGGCCACGGGAAGACGACGGAGCTCGATCTGTACGCCGTGAGAGAACGGCTTGGCGGGCGACGACAGGACCCAAGGCCGGGTGTGGTGGTACGTCTGTCAGGAGAGGCCGGCGCGCAAGTGTCGTCAGAGGGCAGGTAACCATAGTCACCTCGTGATGGGCAAGGCGGATGGCGCCGTGCCCAGGCTTCTACCCCCCGTTGCTGTGCTTCCATGTGGGATGACGAGCAGCGGGAGATGTGTTCATCCATGTGGAAGTACTGTCCCTTGGCGAACGATGAAGAGATACCAAGAGGACTCGGCGATCAGGCTGCATCTTGGCGTGGAGGGCCATGTACATGGTACGAGGGCCATGTGCACAAGCAACCTGGGTTCCCGTGGCTCGACGAGCCTCACGGTGCCCGACGACTCCATCCCGACGTGCTTCGTCCAGCGGCGGAGACGCTGATGACGGCGTCTCTCACAGCAGGATTTGGCGGGAGGGGCCCTGTGGCATGACCCAATGCCAGCGGGCTTGCGCGGTGCTCAGCAGATGGGGAGTACCTGAGCTCGGCACTTTGGGAGCAGGGCCGAGCGACGGCGGAGGGACGGCAAGAGCGGAAGGTGCTGTGGTGCCGGCTTCATTGCGTGTTCCAGGGGCAGAGACTCGGCGGGCTCGGCAGGCTGGGCGGACAAGACGCTGAGAGTTCTTGGCCGTCTTGGAAGTGGTGATCAGTTGCGAGACCGAAACCTGAAAGGCAGGATTGGCCCTCTTGACGGCGCTTGGCTGGCGCAGCAGGCGCAGCAGGCACAGGAGGCGGGCATTGGCGACGAGGAGCCAAGCATTGGCGTGGTGTTGGCGAAAAAGGGCCAAGAAGGGCCAAGAGGAAAAAGGGAGAAGGGGGGTGGGAGGGGATCCTGCAGATAAATGCTTTCGACGGGGTCACGGGTGCTTTGGGCACTTTGCTCGAAGTGGAGGCCGGCGGACCGGGTAATGCGACGCGGGCGTGGTTTATTTTTACGGGAAACACGGGAAACACGACGCGAATAGCAGGCGCCCGTCCAAGTCGCAGGTACTTTTTGGTCGAGTACTTTCTTTGCACATGTGTTGTTGGTGTTGCTCAGTGGTAGACATGGCCGGGTTGTCGAGGTCCGTCGTCGGGCCAGACTCGGATGCAGTCTTCCTCCGCCCGCATGTCGTCCGGCCTAACATTAGGGGGAGGGGCCGGAGCTGTCAGGATATGCTTATTACTGACAGGTGGGTTGGTGAATAATTACCTTAAGCTTGAAGTTGGGGCCCAATGTCCACTTGCTACCACGAGTACATCAGCGGCGAGAAGAGGGCACTGCACGGGGCATGCCTTGTCTTTCCTTTCTTCTGTCCATGTCCCTGCGTTGGCTCGGCGGGGCCGGCGCCGGCTCTGACGATCACCATGCTCAGGCAGATTTCGCCTTTCTCGCCTCCCGTTTCCTCCCTCTGTATCCCCGGCCGAAACAATCCGCCTCGAAAACAACCACCGCAGCGTCCATCCCAGCATGCATTCTTCACTTGTGACTTGTCGCAGAACAAATCCCCGGTCAAGCTTTCGCCAACACGGGATGGATGCTCTACAGACCCTCCCACCAAGATATCGCAACCCGGTCGTCATCGACATCCCCTGTTCCGCTCCCAAACAGCCCTATCCGAGTCATGTCCAGGGCAGGTCACAGGGCGGTCCCGGGCCTCCGACAGGTAGACGCTTGGCGCCAGGCGCCGCGCACTTGGCGTGTGCCAGGTCTAATCGTCTCCTGCGCTCCGTGCCTGAGGTCCGTTGCATCCTCGACCTCCTTGCTCCCGCTCAGGGCCGCCGCTCCGCTCCGCTCCGTATCCTCCCGCCTCTTGTCTTGTCGTCTGGTCTCTCAGCATCGCCTGGGGGTCAGCAGCGATTATTCAGGGAGATCGAGAGACTTTGATTGTGGTTCCCTCACCCCTGGTCGACATGGGTGAAACAGTCTGTATTTGGCATCACGAGTCAATATGTCTCTCAATGGCCCCCTACTCAGTGCTACGTCCGAGATATTTCCAGTCTCCAGACGTGTGCATGATCGCCCCTGGCTTGGCTCACCTGGAGCCGGAAATCGCCCGTGCCTTTTGGGGAGCTGGGGCGTATACGATGTCGGAGCGGGAGTCGTCGGCCTGCGCGGGATGTAGGGCGAGACAGGACACGCCACTTGGTCGGTGGTCTGACCTCGGCAGTCCTTCTGATTAATCCCGCTGCGGAATTGGGAACGCTGCCGTCTCCCTCTTCTCAGGGGTCCGACGCCAGAACCTGCTTCCATTTTTTCTCGCTCATTCTTTATCCCTCCATTGAGGGCACTTTGGAACTGGCGTAGGGATACTTTCACAGCCGCCACATCACGAGAGTAGGCAGTGAGGGAGCTCTTCTTCCTGGCACCTCGTAGTCCCACCATACTCCCATCTCCCAACTCACTCCAATGATTTCATACGCTGATGTCGTTGTTTCCAGAAGCATGTTAGACTTGGTCAGCACCGATGTTCGCCGGGCGCATCATTGCCCCCCCTCGCTGTTCTAGACATGATCTCCAGACAACCAACCACACCAGGCGTAAGCCAGCACATTGTATTCATTGCCAGCCGGGAGTCTCGTCGATGCACCATGATTCAGCCAGCACTCGCCAGGTAGGTTTGATATCCAGGCTCTCCGGCAATCAATGCACTTTCGTTGCCAGCCCGGCGTGGTTCCGGACGCCTTCCGGGAGTTCTCCGTCCGTGGATCGCGCCACCGGGCGGCGAAGCGGGTCTTCCCGTGTACTAGCTCCGGTGCCATGGTACTAGTGTCCGGGGCATCGTCACGGATGACCGGTGGCCTGGCTTTTGCAGCACCAGAACACATCTGCCAGACCAGCGTGACCTCCGATTCCACGGAATAGCATGGCCAGGACAAGACATTGCTGTCCAAAACCAGAAACCCAGCACACCAATTCGGTACTCCCAAGATAACCAGATTGTTGGTGTTCCCAAGCCAGCATCGCACTGGAAACTCCCCCGAGACATCTAGCACTACCTCGATCCTCTTGAACGACAACCTCGAAACCTTCTGTCGCACGATGGAAGGCTTTCATTGAACAGAGATGACTGGCGGTCTACCACCATGCCGGCGTCCATATGACCCATACCAGATCGGGTACCGAGATGGACCTCGCTGGACAACCTTCCACGAGGCTGTGCAGCGCTTGACCGACGCGAGCCGTCAGTCCACGATACTCGCACTGAACGACATCAAGCTCAAGTCCTGCGCGACGGTCCAGAGGAACACAAGAGCGGGGGTGCACTACCTCTAGGGAGATAAGACGGAAGTACAAGCTTCTCCTCGGCATCGCAATCTGGCTCCTCGCAGAGAGACACTTGCCCCAATGAGCGACATTTGCATTTGGTCTGTTCCGTTACAGGCGGCGTGGCGGCCCCTCAGTCACACCCCAGCCCCCCCCCCNCGACATTTGCATTTGGTCTGTTCCGTTACAGGCGGCGTGGCGGCCCCTCAGTCACCCCCCAGCCCCCCCCCCGACATCGCTGCGGCGGCGGAGCACAGCGCATCGACGACCAGTTCGCAGCCGAGACCACCCCCCGGCTCGCCGCCCCCATGACAAACCGAGGAGATTCTGCACATTCATCCATCCCGCATCAATCGCCGTGACTAGAACATTCATCACAGCCCTGGTCCGCAGAGTCTCGTCAGAACCGACCAATCCTCATTGCAGCTGACACGCGGGCGAGCACCACGGCCCAACCCCTCTCTTCTCTTCTTCATTGAAGGTCCCCCCGGCCCGTACCCGCCACCGAGGTCCCCCCCTGGCCGTCACCCGGCTTCAATCCTCTTCCGGACCCTGGATGCGCTGGTCGAGGGGTCACCCCCTCCTCGATGCAGATGGCCCTGGATGAGGCGGCCGTCAGCTTGGAGCGCAACCAACCAGAGAAGAACTCGAAGGATGTTCTGCCAAAAAGGGGAGGAATTCCACTGCACATTGACCGAGGCGACCACCACCGCCTTTGCTGCCTTGCGACCTTTTATTCCCTCCCCATCACACCTGGACGGCAACCCCAGCGTTGCACACAGCCGTAGGAGTGACCCCTGGCCCTCTCTCATGGGCTCGATGCATGTCAGACTCTGTCAGCTTCCCACGTAGCACATCCTTCCGAGCAGTAGATGCGAACCGCCGCTGAATGAGGCCCCCTCCCCCGGCTGCCCGACCAGGCTGCTCTTACGCAGCACCTGCAGACGGACCATGTTGTAGCTGTAGCTGTAGCTGTGACCTTTTCCCCGGCTCAATCTCTAAAACCCTCATTCCTCTCCTCAACCCCCACCCGATCTGCTGTTGCCGTCGTGGTCCACCCGCCGCCGTGATGGAGTCGCTCTGCCAGGTGCAGGGCAAGCCCGAACTCTACGGCCTGGGCATCCGTGTCGCCTTCTACCTCCAATGGTTCGGCGCCATCCTCGCCGAGTACCTGGAGATGGCCGACTTAGCCGCCGTCCAGCTCCTCGGCCTGCTTCTCTCCGCCGCCACCTTTGTCGGTCTCGTTGTCCAGCTCTCCATGACGACCCTTCAGCCTGCCGACATCTACATCGTGCTCCTCTTGGCCGCTGGCATCTACCTGCCCCTCGTGCCTCCCTACGTCTGGAAGGCAGTGACCTGCTTCAACCGCCACTGGGACCCTTTTCGCTGGCCCAAAGACACAACAAGCCCCGCCATGAAGGGGCTCAGCTTCCTCCTACTACTCGCGATCACCTCACTGTCCGTTTGGTTTTGGACCACATACGTCCCCGGGGAAGACTGCTCTTCGTACCAGTACGGCTTCCTATTCAGCGCCGTATCCCTCGGCAACACCGCATACGTCGCCTCCAATGCCATCCTGTGGATCCTCATCCTCGTTGTTTGCGCCGGTATTTTGATGGTCAAGGCCGGCTTCAGCTTCGCTTTCTGGGCAGATAAGCGCCGTCGCAAGAAGGCCAGGTAAGTTGCCCTAAGCAGCCGGGAAAATCGCAAGAAACAAAGGCTAACGCCGCTCCGTACCTCAGGCGCATTCACATACAAGTCGTACAGGACCTCACGACCTTTGCCAAGGCCATTGTTGCCGCCGTTGTGACCGCGGCTGTCGAGTTGACCGTCGTCTGGAACAACATCGAAGGTGTCAATGGTGTCGCCGATGTCGCTCAGATGATTCCCCTGTTCGTATCAGGCGGCATCGTTGTAAGGGCCGTCTTGATGCACTTTGTGAACCGCGACGGAGACGAAGACTCGGACTCGGCGGCGTCAAGCGACAGCAGGCCGCCCATGGCAAGTGTGAGGGTGTCGGGAGAGATCCCGCCGCCACCACCACCTGCTGCGCACATGAAGTGAGGGTCGGGCGCGGCGAGTGTTCGGCGATGGGCGGGAATCAGTGCAATGTTTTCGTCTTGGATTGGTCATCGAGGGTCAAAAACCGGCAGCACGGCATCTGCCTCTGACTCTTGAAGCTAGAGGTGGTCCTCGGAGTGCTCGGGACGCGACGCCCTTGGGCAATGTGACGGCATTGGACAAGTCCGGCGTGGAAGACACGAATTGCATTCTTCATCTGAGCGAGAGCTCTGGTATCTGTACAAACTATGCCCGATGCCCTTCCCTGGCACCGGCATGCGGCAGTCAACCGCCGCCGCCGCCGTCCCCTTGGCGGTTCGCTGACACTCCGCCTGGCCGAAAAATGATGAAACTTGAAGCGACAACCCATGATAACCGCAGAGTAAACCGAGACTCGAACCTTGATTCTCCCAAAAACTCCGGTGCCCCGCGTGTGCCCGACTCATACGCGGCTCATATTTTTCTCATCCGCCTGAAACGGCCTGCCTTGGTCGCAATTTACATGGTCGCAGCCTCGGCGACAGGGGCGGGCCTGCCAGTGCCGGCAAGGTTCGTCTCCTTGGCCTTGGGGTTCTTCTTGTAGTAGTCGGCGATGGCGGCCTTGATGCCGTCCTCAGCGAGCATGCTGCAGTGAAGCTTGACGGGGGGGAGCTTGAGCTCCTGGGCAATCTGGGTGTTCTTGACGCGGCCGGCCTCCTCAAGGGTCATGCCCTTGACGAGCTCGGTCAGGTAGCTGCTCGAGGCGATGGCGCTGCCGCAGCCGAAGGTCTTGAACTTGACCTCGGAGATGGTGTTGTTCTTGGGGTCGACGCGGATGTTGATCCTGTAGGAGGGCGGTTAGCGATGGCTCAAGACACCGGTGCAAATTGACCGGTCGGGATGACTGGAAACTCACTTCATGACATCGCCACATGCCGGGGCACCAACAAGGCCAGAACCGACATCATCTCCCTTCAGGGTGCCGACGTTGCGAGCTGCATCCGCGTTAGTACCGAGATATTCCTCCATATATTGGGGTGTACGGGGCCAACATACGCCTGGAGTAGTGGTCCAGCACCTTCTCGTGGTATGCCCGCTTCGCTGCGATGGAAACGGCGGGGGCGATCTGTCGAGGGGCGATAGTGGTAGGGCGCAGGGGAGTCGCGAGCGCAGAGCGGGAGACGGCGCGGAGGGTCCTGGAGAGCATCGTGGCGGTCCTAGGAAAGGATAGATGGATACGTGGTCGGAAAGGGGTGGTTGCTGGATGTTTCGACAAGCTGAAAAGTCGAAAAAGTGCGGCGCTGAATTGAGGGTCGCCGTGGAGGAGGGTGGTTGATGAGAGTTGTAGGTGTTACAATGATAACGTCAACGAAAGAGGAGGAGGGAGGCAAAGGCATCAAAAAAGATGGGAATGCGGGACTTGAGCCTGTGATGACGGGCCGGCGATCTCGGTGGCTGCCAATCAAATTGCCGATTATCGGGCATTAAGTCATTGCCCGCTCGGCCCTCGGAGAAGCGAAGCTCAGATAGCAACCAGTCCAGTCACGTGGACGGGATCTGATTGATAAGACCCCGAGACCCCGCGAAGTACATCCGATTGGACGGGTCGCATACATTTTACGGAGCGACGACCAAAGCGGCGAAGAAACACTTGGACCAGGAGGTCTGATTACGTGAACACAGTACCGACATTTTGGCTGCCTGGAGTTGCCGTGCTAGGGGGCTGTTTGCGGGGCAAGCTCCAGAGAGCTCCACAGGTGCTGTGCAGTCAGTGTGGTCACCACCAAAAGTTGCCCCTCGTTGCTTGATGCAGCGCAGCTTACAACATCACAATTCACCACACAAGCAAACCCCCATAAGCAAATACGCTGCAACCCCCAGCTTACTCTCCCGCAGGTAAACAGCCATTCTACCTTTACGTCTGGTTGCAATAGACTCTCAAGATGGCCTGCCCGCATCTCGAAGGTGCAAGTACGTCACTCCCGCCGTGTTGGAAGCCTGGCTCCCGCTGACCAGACAGACCTTCGGTCACCGACCCCTGCACAGTCAGTCTACCGCGAGGACTGCACCCAGTGCTTCGACTCGATCGTGAGCATCTCTCAAGGTCCCTTCGCCGCCGCTGCTGACACGCGCAGGATGACCCAGCCGGTCTGGATGTCTGCCTCGAGTGCTTCAACGGAGGCTGCACCGCCGAACGAAACCATGCCGCCCTCCACTGCGTCCTCCGAAGCCACCCCCTGGCCCTGAACATCCGCCGAACCCGCAAGCTCGTGTCCCGAGACGAGCCTCCCCAGAAGATGTCCAAGCTCTCCATCGCCGCCGAGACGGAAGAGGACCGATACGATACCCACACCACAGCCAAGTGCCTCGAGTGCGATCTTGAGCTCGACAAGTCGGACGCCAAGCTGGCACCCGTCATTGAGGGCGTTTTGAAGGCAAACACTTTCTCTCGCAAGGAGGAGGTCAAGGCATGGGAGCAGGAGCTCACGAGCTGCGAGCACATCCTCATGCTCCAGCAGACCCCGGCCCAGACAATCCAGTCCGGTGCCCTGGGTCACTGCTCGGCTTGCGATCTCAAGGAGAACCTCTGGCTGTGCCTCGAGTGTGGAAACCTTGGATGTGGCAGGAAGCAGATGGGCGGTGTCGACGGCAACTCACACGCCCTGGGCCACGCGAACGAGGTTGGACACGGCGTCGCCGTCAAGCTCGGCTCCATTACGCCCGAGGGCACTGCCGACGTATACTGCTACAAGTGCGACGAGGAAAGGATCGACAGTGACCTTGGTCAGCACCTTGCCCACTGGGGCATCATTCTCGCCAACCAGCAAAAGACCGAGAAGAGCTTGACGGAGATGCAGATCGAGCAGAACCTGCGTTGGGAGTTCAGCATGACCACCGAGGATGGCAAGGAGCTCCGACCTCTCTACGGACCTGGTTTGACAGGCCTCAAGAACCTCGGCAACAGTTGCTATCTTGCCAGCATCCTCCAGTGTCTCTTCGACTTGCCCTCATTCCAGGCCCGCTACTTCCAGGCAGACCTCGAACTGCCTATTGTCCAAGATCCCGCCGTCGACATGGAGACACAGCTTAGGAAGGTGGCCGATGGCCTCCTTTCTGGCCGCTATTCCAAGCCTGACTCGGATATCCTCGTCTCGGAGCATTCGCCTGAGGTCCCGCATCAGAAGGGTCTGGCACCTGCCATGCTGAAGCACCTTATCGGTCGGGGTCACGCCGAGTTCTCGACAATGAGGCAGCAGGACGCCTACGACCTGATGCAGCATCTCTTCAAGCTCATCACCAGGTCCTCACACCCTGCCGGACTTCAGGACCCCACGCAACAGTTCCGCTTCGAGATTGAGCGCCGGCTGCAGTGCCTTGGTTGCAAGAAGGTCCGCTACCAGTCCGTTGAGCAGGACAACATTATTCTCAATGTGCCGCTGGAGAAGCTGCCCGTTGCGGAGGGTGCCGAGGACCAGGGTGTTCAGTACAAGCCCGTCGCACTCAAGGAGTGTCTGGACTCATTCACCGCCATGGAGAGAGTGGAGCTCACTTGCTCGGCCTGCGGAAGCAAGGACGGCTACACGATGCGCTCAATGTTCAAGACTTTCCCTGAAGTCTTGGCCGTCGTCGTGAACAAGATGGCCGAGGTCAACTGGGTTCCTGTCAAGATTGACGTGCCAATCATTGTGCCCGACGAGGCATTCCCGCTTGATCAGTACCTTTCCAGCGGAATGCAGCCTGGCGAGGAGGCGCTGCCCGATGAGCCCAAGGAGTCGGCGCCCGCCTTTGTGCCCAACGCAGAGACGGTCGCCACACTTGAGGCCATGGGCTTCCCTCGCAACCGTTGCGAGCGGGCACTGCACGCCACAGGCAACTCCGACGCCAACGCAGCCATGGAATGGCTGTTTGGACACATGGAAGATCCAGATATCGACCAGCCCCTTGATCTCGGCAGTGGAGCCGCTGGTGATGATCCAGCCGCAGACGCGGAGAAGATTGAGATGCTAGGCGCCATGGGTTTCGGGCCCCCGCAAGCCAAGAAGGCGCTCAAGGAGACGGGTGGCGATGTTGAACGGGCTGTCGAGTGGCTGTTCAGCCACCCCGACGACCAGGGACTATTCGAGGAAGAGACATCGGCAGAGCCGCCCAAGGCGAAGGAGCCTGCTGGCCGTACCGACCTGCCTGCCAACTTCCAACTTCGGTCCATCGTGTGCCACAAGGGCACAAGCATCCACGCTGGGTAAGTTAAAGGAGCAGTGCCTGCAGTCCAAGTTTTGTCTAGCTAACCACATCACAGTCACTACGTTTCCTTCATCCGCAAGTCCGAGGCCGACGGTCCTGCCGGATCGTGGGTACTGTTCAACGATGAGAAGGTCGTCGAGGCTGGCAACGTCGAGGAGATGCGCAAGTTTGCCTACGTGTACTTTTTCAAGAGGGCCTAGATAGAGCCTGCGAACGGAGTTGCATTGGAGCGAGGATGGCGTTGAGTTGAGACTCTGGGTTTGAGGTGATGATACCCACGGCGGCGACAACGACGAAAACCGGGACAGCGCTCGAGTCGGATGAGAACAGCCATTGATGAAAACACATTATGGGGGAATGAGGGAACACGGAAAACAGAGGGATAGATGGGTGCATCATAGAGCACGCTGTACATGAAAACAAAACCCTAGCCTAACCTGCAGTAAAGATGATGCTAAACCAGCCAGCCCATGAACCATGCATGACTTGGCGAGGTTCCAGAGCCCCTTTCGCCGACCAACACCGAGCGCCGGTTATGTCCATTGCAACGATAAAGTGAAGAGCCGAGGGAGGCAGTTCGAATGCGATCCTGAAGCTCCCCGTCCAGCAAGGCCTGCTAGTCTGCCAGGCGGTAGCTGACGAGGGTATCGACGCGGTGGTTGCTGGTGCTGAAACCGCGCAGCTGGACCTTTTCGCCATCGACAATCTCCTTTGCATCGCTGTCGCCCCATTCCACTGGCACTTCACTGTCGGCATCGGCATAGACGAGCACGTTGAAGGTGCACTCGTCGGACAGCTGTGGGAGGAAGGTGACGGAGGCGGTGATCTGGCGGAAGATGGCGGCGATCTCGTCCTGGATCTCCTTTTCGGTCTTTTCGGGCTGGGCAGCGCCAGCGGGGCCCCTGTAGAGAGCGGAGCGGTCAGTCTGGTTGGAATCTCAAGGGGGGTGGGAGGGAGGTTTTGACGCACTCTGGGGCGGCGTTTTCCTGGTCTGCGGCCTTGGAGGCGCTCTTTGAGGATTTGGATTTGGAGCCGCCAAAGATCTGGACGTCAAACTGCCAGCGCTCGACGTGCTCGCCCGTCTCCTTGCTTGTGATGACGATGACAAGCTTGGAAATTTTGCCGTACTTCATCCAGCGATCGAGCTGGCCCATGATCTTCTTGATGTATGACTTGACTTGGTCGTCGGCCGAAACTAGGAGCAGTTAGCTCTGTGGGCTCAATGTCGTGTATTTGATGAGATTGTGGTAAGACGAACCGAGCATGTTGAGGCCATACTTCTTGACCCTGTTGGCACGGATGGTCAGTGCTGCGATGTTACGAGGGTGGTTTCGGGGTGGGCGGCGTACGCTGTGAAGTCCTCTGCCGGGTAGACTCCTCGTTGGAAGCTACACGCATGTTAGAGTCGGTCGATCGGTTCTTCGGCGTTGACAAAGTCGTACAGGATCGTGTGTATGGAGTATTGGAACTGTTGGGAGTGGTGGTTAGCTGAAGTCTGAATGGAAGCATCGCGGGGCAGCAAGAGGGAGAGACGTACAAACTCGGCCACCAGCTTCGCGCTTCCTCTCAGCGCAAGCTTGTGGACCTTTGAGCTGTCCTTTTCGGCTTCTTTGGGGGCCATTGTCTTCGGTCGCGGGGTTCGGTCGGGTGGCAATCGTTGGTCGTGGAGGTGACTTATCGAGATTGTTTACTTTCGGAGGTGTTGCGGGGTGGAATCTTAGGCTCAGGCCGTTGGCGAGCCCGGGTACAGGGGCCCGAGCTCTGGCTGTCGTCACTGCCAGTGCACTGGCACCGAGGGTCCGGCGTGGTTTCAGACCCGCTACAACACCGACGACACTTCATCAGCTTCAACTTCTGTACAGTCTCCCGAAGATTCATCTGGAGAGCTGACTACGAAAAACCATCTGAATGCGACTCACACGATTGTCTTCGGACTTACGGGAGCTTGCCATGCAAACTCGAAGTAGAGGACCCCGGCGAGTAGCCTTCCATCGCTCGCGCATCCACCCCTGACTACTGCCCTACCAGAATTCCCGTCGCTGATGTCAGGCTTCTAGAAGATCTTTATCCATCATCCTTGTAGGTTTATGGGACTCGAGCCTCGCCCGGTCTTTGTGGCAACAACAGCAGGCAGCCAGTCCGTACTAGTAGGGATGTTTGGGGCGAGTAAACATCTTGACTCGACCGGGCGCCGTCGCCAGCCTCCCCCCACGCTGCGGTGAACAAATCCAGTCTGCCGAATGTTCGGTGGAGGTCAAGTCGACTGACAACCTTGTGGTGGCCGTATGCATTGGTCTCATCACACGACAACACGAATCGGTGTAGGCCGGCAGTCTCGGGGCCCACGATAAGCATCCGCATCAGTTGAATGTCGCCGATTCGGACATGCCGCATATCAGCTGTGCCGAGGAGGGGTGTGGCCGGTGAGGGAGACCCAGACCCTCGAGCGAGGCCGGGCGGCAGATGGGCTTGCTGGGGTCCATCAAACATGCACAAGGCCCTCCAGGTCCACCACCTTGGCGTACATCTCACGTCGTCATCGCGAAAGTTTCCCCGATTCGATGGAGCTCCGGCCGGGCGGTGATAGCATCGGCTCAATGACAAATGACACGGCCGCAAAATGATCAACCGATGCCATCCACTCTGACGGAGATAACAAGCGACCAACACAAAGAAGCCCGACCGCTCCCTCCCAACAAGTGAAGCGCATGCTCAGTGGCTCGCTTCGCCAATGTCTCCCAAGATGCCCCGCACGCCTGGGCAACCTGCCTTCCACGGTTGGCACCGAATGACTCTTTTTTATCAGGATTTTCCGCCAGAAGGCGGTCTTGGGTGCTTGGATGCCACCCTCACGGCGAGCGCCCGAGGGTGGGCTCATATCTGCCGTGACTGGCTAAAGTGCCGGTTGGGACGTGTGATGGCTGCAGTGCCATTGACAAGGGCATGTCGGCATTCGACGCCACCTGTGCATCACGACCAGAAAGGATTCGCGCCAAGGGGACCCCTCCATGTTGACGTCGCGGGCGTCAGGGAGGGGGACTGACTGACAAGCGAAGGTGACAGTGTCGGCAGAGCGAGAGCTTGAGGATGTGCACGATTGCGTAAGAGGTATAAGGAGCGCCGATGCCTCGGTGAAGCCCTGTCTGGCTGTCGACGGCACGCACTTTCTCTGCCACATTCTTCTCATCCTGTCGCCTCGCGCATTCATCAGAGCTACAACTATCTCTTTCAGAGCTGCTCCTTCACCTCCAACCGCCAAGATGGTTTCCGCCTACCCCATGCCGACCATTTACAAGTCTGGCAAGGAGAAAAGCTCCCTGCGCGACAGGCTCAAGGCTGTCGNTGTCGTGGGAAAGAAGTCGACTTCTTCCGCCCCCTGCGTCTCCCCGTCTGCCCCTGAGACTCGAACCAGGACAGATGCCGACAATGCGTCTTTGTGGTCGGTCGGCTCCTACGACAGCATCGACCGCGCTAAGGAAAGACTCGAGTCGTGAGGCAGTCCTTGGCTGTATGCCCACCGTCCCCTTTCTCTTTGGCTTGAGACCAGGTGCTAATCATCCGGAAGCAGATATCTTGAGAGCTGAGCTTCTTTGCGACTGTTTCAGGGAGGTGGGTGGCGGATCGGCCCAACTATGCCCTCGAAACCTTGTTCTCTTTGTTGGAATACTCGGCGACTGGCGACTAGGGTTGGAGACTGGGAATGGCTTCTTCGTCTGTTTCGATGCATTGCGATCGCTGGCTTGGGGGCGCATGGAATATTTTCCACATGCTGGCGCTCGTGTGACTATCCTCCTCTGATAAGAATGAGGTTCTGTCCTTCTCTTACACGGCATCTCTTTTGACGGAAGCAAATGCAAACTTATTTCTTGGACAAGGCACCAACCCATCTGCTGGTTTACTACGTTTAACTAGGTGTAACGAGTTCCGCGACTCAACAGGTCAATCGATACAGCAGGTCAACCGACACAGCAGGTCAATCGATACAGGAGATCAGTCGCCACAGGAGATCAGTCGCCACAGGTTCGGTCTAGGGATATAACAAGCCCCGCGGGATGACGGGCGATAGCAAACTGTTCAAAGCGACGGTGACGTTTTCCTTTTCGTACCTTGGCAGTGTCGCCTTTAGACCTTGCCGGGGGGGGGGGTTGTTTAGCATCCCGGTTTATCTGTTCAAGGCTCCTTTGTTATGGGTTTGAAGACGCAGATACCATCTGAATGTATCTCTTAAAACAAAGGCTGAAACAAACCCCCGGAGGCGCCGAGGCACGCGAGGGATCTCATTGTCCCCGACATCCTGGCCCAAAGGAGCCCCATGTGTGTCGAAGCACGTCTCTTGTCTGGGCGTCAAGGCCCCATGTAGCACATAGCTGCCATTAACAAAGGCAGAGCGGGATCTCAAAAGCTGGAGGGTGTCACGGTCAGCGAAATCACCAGCTCACACGCTTCTGCCGACGATATCAACCTCAGTTCCGAGACGTCATCCAACCTGTCCAAACCCGGCTTGATCCTGCCCAGCTCAACCCAGCCCGACTGCAACAAGAAGGACATCTCCATCATGTGTATCCGAGATGTACGGACTTTTCGCTGCCCCAACAAGAACGAGGGCTGGGTGGTCCATCGGCTCAAATACAACATCCTCTGCGCCAGTCTGACGGTGTGCCCCAAGACCCTCTGGGAGCGACGAGAAAAAGACTATGGATCAGCTTGTCCAGCGTGTGCCGGCGGATCCGAGGTGGTGCAACGTGACAACCCGGCCACGTTCAAATCACCGGTGGGGACTATGACGCCCTGAACACTCCGACAGGCAACCTGATGGATCTGTACATAGGGCAATGGGCGAAATTCCTGAGCCTGGTCGCGTTCGCAGGGGAGGCGGGCTCCCTGACCTCGGCAGCTACGAATGGGCTCTCTGAATCTCTCGAGGAGCTCAAGGGCTACTGGACCCAGATGCAGGAAGAGGATTTGTGCAAGGAGCACAGCCATGAAGAGGTTCGGTGCAAATGCGACGCACAGGTCGACCGGGATGAGATGTTCAGTTACAACCCGGCGAGCGCCTGTCGGTACAACATCACGAGCGCATACGGATGCAGCTGATGCACGACGAGAGATTCCGTCGCCCAGAGTTCGAAAACTTGGACCCAAGCAGCAGCGAGATTGCTGAGATCTCGCCACAATGGGACCCTATTTCGAGAGGGTCGTGTGCGTTGCCCCCCGAGGACAACGAATGAACTGCTGACGGCCAGTGTGGATTTCGATACGGCCCGCAAGCAGGCTCAGAAAGAAGCTGGTATGATATCACTCGACATGAGGGATCCTGTATAGAGGAAATTGCTAACCTTGGAGCGTCGCAGTTGCCAAGGCACGAGCCGCGTACCCAGGCGTGGTGCAGAACCCCAAGCCTTTTTGGCGAGAGCTTAGCATTTGCAGGATGCTGGCGGACTTCATGGTGGAAGACGTCGGGCTCTCGCACGTACGGCTTGGCCACATCTTGAAGCATCTTGTGAGGGGTGTCTGTGGACTGGAATACTGTCATCCAAGTCTACAACGTCTCTTCGACCAAGTCAACACGAATCAGAAGCTTGATCTGACCCGACAGATGCAAAACAGGACCATGCGCTGGGTGAACAGTTGCAAGAATTGGTGGCATACCGACAACCACAAGGTCTTGACAATCGAGGCGTTTTTCCGAGGGACGACGAGTGTCCTTAGCAAGGACGAATTCGACGCTTTGGACGAATGCGATCGGGTGTGTCCTCTTTGCTGCGAGCACTATTATGACGCCCCTGAACAGCGAGACGAACCTGGCAGCCCGCCGGTACAGGCGGCGGCGATAGAACCGACGATCCTCGGCGAGGGCGACAGCTTCGTCAGGGACAAGAGATATTACGCGCGGTTCTTCCCAAAGAACTCTCGGTTCACAACGGGAGAGATCCCGGTTCGGATAACGCGCTGTAGGCACATCTTTGGCCAGCGCTGCCTCTTCAATTCATGGGCAACGAAGCTACCGCGTGGGCCATGGAAGTGTATTGTGTGCAGGGATTACCACGAGTTGGAAGATAGAGGGGCGTTCATGCCTGTATACCTCGGCTGGAAGATAGAATCCATGGAGGATGAGGTAGATGAGGGCCTGGTGGATGACCTGATGGAACTGATGGATGTGGTTTTTCTGAATGGCTAGTTCTGGTATAGGTTTTGACAGGAGGGCGTTGATGCTCGGCTAGTTTGCAAGGTTCCTATGGGCACTGGAGTCTGATTAACACGCACGGGCGTGCTTGTCGTCGGAGGCGTCAGGCGTGACCCTGTCCAACCCCAGGATCGTGTACTGAGCACGAGCTCACCGCCACGGGGGAGGCGCCTCGCGCGGCGGAATTGGATCTCTTCTTCGCGTACGGAGGTCAGCCATTGGGCGGTGATGCGAAAGATGTGGAGGCGGGACGTCGAGCAAGCACAGTTGAGTGTGTTGTCGTGGAGCGGAAGTGAATGTTGTTGGCGTCCCGATGCTGTGATGCCCGGGATCCATCGTCCGGTGGCAGTTCCGCTGACTCGGGTCCGCTGTGATTGGGCAAGTTTAGCGAGGAAGATGGGCACTTGGAGTTTGGTCGATGGGACTTTCCCCAAAGAGGCAACAACGCTCGCCTGTTGTGTGGCGCCCCGACTTTCGGTGGACATGATGCGAATGTGAAGTCGTTCTTTCCCATCCATTTGAGACGGGGAACGCAGAATTACCCGGTGCCCGGTTTCGACACTGGCAAAAGTCCAGTCGAAGTGTCCTCCTGACTGGGCCGCTTGTGTCTCGCTCTTGCTTCATGACTCGGGAGCATTACCTGGACTATTCCGATCTGGTTCTTGCAGCTCAAACGCACCTTCCCATGGACGCGCGCGGCGCCGTTACCGCCGGACGAAACGCCACGTTACGTGCGTACTGTACGCCTCTCAACCTTGGCCTTCTTGGTATCCGGCACACGACAGACTGCGCGCACTCCCTCGCATCCAAAAGAGATGAGAAGCTTTGCTTTGCGCCGAGATGACCCAGCACCGGGTTGCCCGCCAAGGCTCGAACCCTAGCAACGACTACGGCCGCCTGCGAAAAATCGATGACGCCGTCACAGATATGCCGCCCCATCAGCATCCCCGTCACCTTCCGGGACACCCGTGAAGGCAGGCAGGCAAACAACTGCAAAGCCACTGTCCCCTGAGCTGCTGGTCGCTCTTTCCTGCTGGGAACAGTCTTGCAGTAGAGGTGTGCTGTACTTGTACGGCATAGTCCGTCCTAAGCTAGCTCCGCCAAAAGCCACCCGGCCCCATTCCGCCCTGTCGTGTCGGTGTCTTGCAGTCTCTCTTCGTCTGCTGAGGCACGCTAAAACCGAGGCCCTCAAATCCGTTTCGGTCTGGTGGCATGGCCGAGGGGCGAGATCGTTGTGCTTGGCGCTTGAGCCTCCCACCCGACCTCTGGGTCTGGGGTCCTTCTGGCGACGCCCTCCCTGTTCAAGTCGCTCCTCAGTCCCTGACCGCCACATCACGTCAACAAGTACATCGAAGTTGATTTGGCGTCCCTTATCTCTCTTCTTCTACCTACTTTACACACCGGGCAGGCTGCTGTTTTGGACTCTGTCTCACTCGGATGCCCGCGTTTTGAGTCGCCTACCTATCTGCATCCGGACACACTCGCTCACCTTCCTCTCAAAGAGCCAACTTGTCGCATCTCTACCATCCCCTCGAGCACGCCTATTCCTGTGCCCATGGCCACAAGTCGCACCGCAGCTCAAGCCACCTGAATCACAGAGCCGGGAAATATTCCGCCTTCGTTAGCCTCCCCTGGCCTCGGGTTACACACACCCGTCGCCTCGGGCACAGGCTGCGGCGCAACACTCCATGCTGCCTCGGTGCTGATCAATATTCGACGGCAACTTGCAGCCTGAATCCCGGCAAGGCTGCGAACCTGCCTGTTTCACTTTTATATTGACCGCCAGGCACTGGTTTGGCTGGCGGTGGCCATCAGCCCCCTTATATGAGAGGCCGAAATCCCCACCAGCCAACTCTTTGGTACATAACAAACATCAGACACCTCGTACCTTCCCAGGGAAACTATCCTTACGACCTTCCATTCGATTACATACTTTCATGCCCGACATGTCTTCTCAACAGACGCCCACCATTGCCGTCATGCCGGTGCGACGCACGCCTCAGGATCAGGCCGCGGACCAACAAGAGTTCATCGACAACATGTCCTCCCAGGCCTACAAATCATGGCCAAACGAAGCTGGTGTATATACCTTCATAGTGTTCCTAGCATTCTTTCTCTTCATTCCCGCTAACTCACAAGGTAGTTTGACGGGTTGACAGAAGAGCGCGGTCCCGTCGAGCTGGTTGTTCACGGAGATATACCAACCTGGGCCGCCGGCTCTCTCTTCCGCACGGGACCTGGCGGGTGCAAGGTCGAGAATACCCCCCGAGGCACCCACTACGTTACCCATTGGTTCGATGGCTTTGCCCACACTCACCGATTCGACATTATTGCAGATGAGCCTGCCAGCTCCGGCAGCAAGACCAGGGTCACCTACTCTTCCCGACACCAGGCTAAGGGCCATATCGAGAGGATCAAGGCCAAGGGTCTGGGCAACTCCTTCACATTTGGCCAGCGCAGAGACCCGTGCATTGGCCTGTTTGGCAAGATGATGAGCATGTTCCAACCGGCCGACCCCACCGAGAACATCTGCGTCGCCGTTCATACCAACATGCCCAGCCTAGCGAAGTCCAGTGAGGGCGGCAAGCAGGCCCTGTCTTCGGGCGGCCACCGGAACGGCGTCTGGGCCAGCACCGATGCCAGCCCCTTTCTCGAGATGGACCCAGATACCCTAGAGCCCATTGGCATCGCCAGGCAGTCAGACCTTCACCCATCCCTCAAAGGGCCCAGCTCCTGCGCCCACGCGCAGCGCGATCCTGAGACGGGGGATATGTACAACTTCAACCTCGACTTTGGCGGAAGGTCAGCCACGTACAGGGTTTTCAGGGTCAACGCGGCGACGGGAAAGACCGACATCCTCGCCACCATCTGCGATCCGAGTATCAAAGGCGCCTACATCCACAGCTTCTTCATGACGACTACCTACGTCGTCCTGTGCGTTCCCGTCGCGCACTACGGCCTGTACGGGCTCAGCGTGCCACTGGAGCGCAACCTCCTGGACGCCATCTGTGCGTTCGACAAGTCAAAACCGTGCAAGTGGCTCGTCGTCGACCGCAAGGGCAACGAGGGACTGGTAGCCACCTTTGACAGCCCAGCGGCTTTCTTCTTCCACTCGGTCAACTCGTTTGAAGAGGCGTCCCCTGACGGCTCTGGCACCGATATTTACTGCGACGTCATTGACTACCGAGACCAAGACGTCATGCGTGGCTTCTACTACGACGTTCTTCTGAACCGCGAGGGCGCCACGGCCACCTGGTGGGGCCAAGGGGACAGGATGCGGAATGCCGTGGCTCGCCTTACTCGCCTCCGTTTTCATCTTCCCGGCCAGAGGTCAGAGGCGGCAAAGAAGAATCCCACACGCCCTGTCCGTGGCACGGCCGAACTGATACTTACGGTGCCGTCGCCACATGTGGGCGAGCTCCCGACAATCAACCCAGCGTATCAGTGCAAGCGGTACCGCTACGTCTACAGCCTTTCCAACCGCGGGCGCAGCACTCTCCTCGACACTATCGCCAAGACGGACGTCGACACTCAGGAGGCCCTCCTGTACGGCTGTCCGCATGGCCACACACCTGGCGAGCCCATATTCGTGCCGCGGCCGGCGGCCGAGGGTGAGGTCCTGGCGGAAGACGAAGGCGTGCTGCTTATCGTCGTCCTCGACGGGAGAGCGAGACGGAGCTACCTCCTCTGCTTGGATGCGAAGACTCTACAGGAGCTTGGTTGGGCTGAGTGTCCCATGGCAGTTGGCCTGGGCTTCCACGGTGTTCATGCTCCGGCGGGAAAGCTGTAGCGGCACGGGGCATGGACCGTAAACTAGACGGATGGACATTTCAGAATGACGTTACGTTAGTATAGCATTGCGAGGGACGGCTGCATTGGGCGACAAGGCATTACGGAAGTGACAGAAACGAGCATGACCTGTACTTTGACTCGATACCTCAGATAGACGACCGTTCTTTATGCCCTGAAACAGCACATATCGTTACACCTGTGCGACCTGATATGATGCAGTTGTGGCTTCCATCGTCCGGATTCCGGCGCTTGGCCGCTGCTGAGCCGCCGTCCGCAGTCACCGTTCGGCCGGCCGGTGGTCTGGGACAATGAGCCCGGACGCCGATCATTCCCGGCACCGGCACCGGAGCGGCCTCGCCCCCGCCCTCGCATCTCCCGACTGGAGGATCTCAAGGGCGATGTCTGTAGAAAGCGGGAGGCATGCTTTGCCCGCAAGGGTGGGCGATTCGGATCCTTTGCTGGGCTGGTAGACATATTGGCCCAGTCCAGAATCGTAAATGGGAGAGTGTGGCATATCAGCAGTGTCGGCTGCTCCCAGAAAGCCACAAATCAGAATGTCTGACCGGCTCTGTAGATGATCGCCCATGGCGTCCGAGGCTTTCTTTGAATGAAGAGCCACACTGAAAACATGCAAGAAGATTTTGTTCGTAATCTCGTGTTGATCAACTAACCATGATCTCTACGCCTGTCTACTTGGCCGGGGTATAGCTCCAGAAAACAACAAAATAACGCTTTACAGTTGAATAACAGCACGCCGGTTAACCGGCCACTCAGCTCAGCCACAGCAGCCGGTGGGCTCCTCGACGCCCTTTGCCATTGTCGCGTCGGCGACATTGACCTTGTAGACCAGCCAGTCGCAGAGGTACTTTCCAAGACCGGCGCCGAGAATAATCGAAATGATGATGAAGCCATTGTAATACATAGCCAACAGCATGATGATATAAGCGAGGCCGAAGAAGGTGGCGTGGAGGATGGAGCGGATAAGCTGCTCGAGGGGCGAGGCGCGGAAGATGAGGACGGGCTTGGCGACCGAGGTGGGCTGGTCGTTGTTGTCGCAGCAGGTGGTGGGCTGCTGGGCCTTGGGGAGGGCGGCAAGCTCGGCAGCGCGGGCGTGGAACTGGCGGAGGAGGAGGGCGTCGTATTCCTTGCCCAGGCGGCGTACGACCTCAAGACAGACGGTCAGGAGGGCGACGCCGATGCAGCTCGCGGCGAAGGCGCCGTTGTTCTTGATGTGCCAGGATTCGGAGAGGAAGCAGGCATCGATCGTGAACCAGTTCCAGAGCATCTGTAGAAGAAGTCGGCGGTTAGCGGAGGTAAGCTGGTGGGCAGAGAGTAGGAGAGTGACGTACGGAGACCTTGCACTCGACGCCATCGCCGCTGGCCATAGAGTGCGACATGATTGTGGTGTGAGGGGGAGAGGTCGCAAGCTTGAGGTCGCGAGGTCGACAGGTCAGAGGCACTGGAGAGGAGAGACTTGACAAGCACAATGAGGACAAGAGCAAAACCGGCGAGGCAGGTTAAGGGAAGAAGAGATAAGAAGTCCACCGGTAGCATGGCGCGACAAGAACTTTGGTGAAGCCGTCGGTGATGAATCAACCCGCTCGAAACTTGCGCACGCCAGCATTCGAATCCACTCGACGGAAACCGACCCAGCAGTGGTGAAGCTCCCCCTGGCGGGCTTCTACGGCGTCGGGCCCCCTGCACCCGTCGCAAGCGGCCCCCGCCCCGCCACCAGGGGTCCGAGATCGACAGCACCTGCCTCTTTCCTTCTCAAACTGTCGCACGCTGGATTGGCTGGAGACGCTGGGGCGGTGGACACGGGGAATCCCCGGAGGCCTAGCCGGGCGTGCCAATGCTTCACAGTGATCCACTAACTGCCTCAAACTAACTCACGCATACCTGCGCAGTGCGGACAATATTTGGGAGAGGGGAAACAGGGTCGAGCACATGGCCAAGAGAGAGAGAGAGAGAGAGAGAGAGAGAGAGAGAGAGAGAGAAAGATACCCGGATGGGGCAGGTCGAAACGTCTGCCGATTTGCGCAGGTTGACCATTGCTGACCATGCGTTGCCGAGCGGCAGAGGCGTCAATATCGTATCGGGTCTCTCACGCCACGATGCACCCCGTCGATGAGATAAGTAGATGCGCAAGTTGCCCGACCTGATTGCGGGGTGTCAACCGGCCGGTGGTGGTGGTGGTCGGGCGATATTGGAAGGAGGCACACCTCCGCCTGGTTGGGCACCTCTTCCGGCACTCGCTGGGTAATTCTCCGCCTTGGTCCGACTGTCACTGTTCAGATTAGATGGATGATATTGAAGCCATCAACAATTATTGATCATGTTTATGTATATTTCAATTTACTTCCCTTGGCCAGACATTCCTTCTCCGAGTATGGTGATGATCAGAGTCGCCACACTGTACCTGCCCCTCCACTGTAACCGCTACTGGTGGGGCGGCTTGGGCGGGCACTGGTGCCAATATCTGGCGAACCACCAATTTTCAAGGGTCGGGTCGGAGCGAGCACCAAGAACCACACCACCCAGGCCCAGCAACCCCACGAGGCCGAGATCCCAGACGGGCTCGAAACGGACTCACCCGCCCCGTAAAAAATAAACTTGCTCACATCGCCGCCGCAAGGCCGAGACCACACCCCTACCTACAAACCGCCATGGCCAACGACATGACGCCAGCGTTTAAGATGGCCTCCTCGCTGCTCCTCCTACTGCTGCCCGTCTCTCGGCCAAGCAGACC
>JACAFV010000005.1:81004-162583 GCA_014635975.1 Plectosphaerella sp. P0831 | reverse complement strand
CCCCCCCCTCGAGCTCGGCAACAGACATCGCGGAATCTCGCATCGCCTTTGACTGCTGCCCCCCGTAGCGGCCCATTCCCCCGGCCAGACCACGGGCGGCACCCTACATCACGGAACCCCGTCAGACATGTGAGGTGGTCCCGAAGTTCCTTCGGGCCTGTCGGGGCAGCATCGGCCCTAGCCTCGGTCGTCAATCACCCATGCCCATCAATGCCCGCCGCCTTACTCGTGTCGCCCCGGAGAATCCGCCGGAGGGGCCCTCTGCCCTCTGTTCAGCTCGAAATGAGGCGGTGCCCAGACCGGTCTTTCGAGTCCCTACAGTCAGTACAGTGTCAGTGAGGAAGATGGCTCGGTCTGCGGTGAGCAGTAGGGATCGGAGCACAGAACCGCACCGCGCGCCATCGCCAAGCATGTTCAGGGCTGAGTCGGCTTCTCCCAGTGCTGTTCGTCGCCCGGAGAATTATCACCCAGCCAGGCTAACAGGAGACTGGCGATTTCTCTTTACACCGCCGATGACCGATGCCACCCTCCCCGCCACGCGATGGTGTCACCGCTCTCCGCTTCTCTTGCGTCTTGCCTGGTGCAAGCAATCTCGACGGACATGGCAATCCGCCGGCTTTCCCGGGTGTTCCCCTGGACCTGGAAGTCACATGGTCCGATCCCAATGGCGGGACGGCACGGTCAGCCAGTCGTTTTCCCCCATACGACACCAAGGACCAGGGCGCCACACCCCCTCGGTGCATTTGACACCGACATCGCAAAATCCGAACCCAGGCGGCGGGCGGTCTGCGCCCAGCGGCGTGCGCGCCCCGTCGCGCTTCCACCACGTATTGTGCCAACGGACCAATTCTGGTGTACATCGACTACAGCCTGTCTCTGGTCTGCCCGGGCCGGTCCCCCCACCATGCGCGTACGAGTAGGCGTATCGGCGGCGGAAAAGCCATTGGAGGGGTCGCCGTATGTCGATCCGCCGGGCATCTGGCCGTCTAGTTATTTATTCCCTTCCGGCCGTCTTCTCCCCTCGTGCAATTTCTCCCTGGTTCTCTTCTCTCCCTCCCTCACTCATCACCATCGTCGCCTCTGTCCCCTCCAGCTGGCGCCCAATATCCCTCGAACCTCATACTGCCGTCTACCCTGCTGAAAAGCGAGACTGCACAA
The DNA here is from genome assembly GCA_014635975.1 of Plectosphaerella sp. P0831. Classification (NCBI taxonomy): domain Eukaryota; kingdom Fungi; phylum Ascomycota; class Sordariomycetes; order Glomerellales; family Plectosphaerellaceae; genus Plectosphaerella; species Plectosphaerella sp. P0831. The sequence goes on along the minus strand of JACAFV010000005.1, from coordinate 161,425 downwards.
TGGCGTCCGTGAGAGACTTCCCGACCATCAAGGCCGTCCGGTCCTTCGTCATTGGTGGCGTCGGTTCCGGCGGTGACTACCACAACGTCGCCGGTGGTCACTGGTAAGACTGCCCGCCCGCCCTGGAGACGAGACGAGATGAGAACGAGAGGCGCGAAGATGCTGTGGCTCCTCGCTGTCCTCCCTCAAAAGACGGGCAGAAAGCAGTGTGCTGACACTGGCCGTGCAGGCTCATCGACTCCCCCATCTCCACCCCCTCTTCCATCTGGGAGAAGTACCGCAACTCGCGGACGAGCTGGGGCATAAACGTCCTCGGATCATTCCTCGTCGAGATCGAGGCCACCGATGGCACCGTCGGTATCGCCACCGGCTTTGGAGGTATGTTTGGTCCCTTGATCCGTGAACGGTGCGGTGCGGGGTAGAGGAGCGAGCCCCCAAGCTCACCAACCCCTGCGACCTCTCACTCACCCGCTCACAACCATGGCAATGGCTAACTCTGGTCCCTGAACAGGCCCCCCCGCCTGCTGGCTCGTCCACCAGCACTTCGAGCGCTTCCTGATCGGCGCCGACCCCCGCAACACCAACCTGCTGTTCGAGCAGATGTACCGCTCGTCCATGTACTACGGCCGCAAGGGTCTCCCCACCGCCATCATCTCCGTCATCGATCTCGCCCTGTGGGATCTCCTCGGCAAGCTGAGGAACGAGCCCGTTTACAAGCTGATTGGCGGCGCCTGCAAGGAGCGCCTCAACTTCTACTGCACCGGTCCCGAGCCTACCGCCGCCAAGGAGATGGGCTTCTGGGGCGCAAAGGTTGCCCTGCCCTACTCGCCTGCCGAGGGCCACGTCGGTCTCAAGAAGAATGTCGAGTACCTCCGCAAGCACCGTGAGGACATCGGCCCCGACTTCCCCCTCATGGTCGACTGCTACATGAGCCTGAACGTCTCGTACATCATCGAGCTCGCCGAGGCCTGCAAGGACCTCAACATTAACTGGTGGGAGGAGACTCTGTCGCCCGATGACACCGACGGCTTCGAGCAGATCAAGAGGGCCCACCCCACCATCAAGTTCACCACGGGTGAGCACGAGTACTCCCGCTACGGCTTCCGCAAGCTCATCGAGGGCCGCAACCTCGACATCATCCAGCCCGACGTTATGTGGCTGGGTGGTCTGACCGAGCTTCTCAAGGTGTCCGCCATGGCCGCCGCCTACGATATCCCCGTCGTGCCCCACGCCAGCGGTCCTTACAGCTACCACTTTGTCATCTCGCAGCCCAACTGCCCCTTCCAGGAGTACCTTGCCAACTCCCCCGACGGAAAGAGCGTCCTCCCCGTCTTCGGCGACCTCTTCCTCGACGAGCCCATCCCCACCCAGGGCTTCCTGACCGCCGCCGACCTCGACAAGCCCGGTTTCGGCCTGACCCTGAACCCCGCCGTCCGCTCCAAGCTGATCCCCGGCCACCTGCTGCTGGCCCTCCCCAGCCCAGAGAAGCCCCTGGCCCTCCCCACCCCTCAGGCTGAGGCCAACGGTGTCAACGGCAACGGTGTCGTTCACGACCTGGCCGCCAAGGTGCAGGAGCTTACGACTGGCTCGGCCGAGCCCGCCGCGACAAACTAAGGGGTGTGTCCCGTCAAACAGGCACAGATAGTGGAGGTGATGAAACGAAACGACACGATGTGTGGACGGCGGACGACCGCAGAGTCGGGAGGGGGGGGGCTTGACATTTGAGCTTTGTTCCATGTTAGAATCATACCCGCCAGGCGCAAGGAGGCGAGAGGTTTTCCATAACACCACAGTATGACACGGCGTCTTTGAATTGAAGCATATTAGATTTAGAACAACTACTGCTCTGAATGAGCCAAAGTAAGAATTCTGATCTGACCCTAAGTTCCTCAATCGGTGTGTTCTACGAGTGCCCATCTCACTCACAATTCATGCATGGCGGGGTAATCACCAACCTGACAACGGCGAGGGCAGTGCGCCGATGGGCGGCCGCCTTTCTCGGATCGCGATGCACCTAGATCCCCCCTTCGGCTACACACCCTGCGACAAATATCGTATCAGAATATCGTATATGAGATTGCCCCAGTTGGCCGCCCTGCATCATCCGCAAAATTGCGACGTGGACGCACGACACTGGAGTAAGTTTCGGCTTCGGTTGTCGCTGCATTGGAGCCCGAGACGCGGGGCAGCGCGGGGCAGAGCCCCGATGCTTCGGTGGGGTCTCGGCATCTCAGATGGCCCGGCGTCCCCAAATCTGCGGAACTTGGCCCGACCTGAACGAAAAAAAATACAACGCGCGGCTGCCCCTGGCGATGGGAACTCCGAGGGGGCGATGCTGTTACCAGCGGCGGTCGACGTCTTGTTGAGCTCGTGCCCTGTTCCTGCAGCGGAGCATGGTGATGGTCCTGCTGAGGCTGCCTCGACTGGAAATGGTTGGAGACGTGATGTGGGCTTGGAGACGAAGAGGGGTCAGGTTCTAGGCTGGGCGGACTCGACAGGATGCCTGGCTGGCCCCTCCGCGGGGGAGGGGTTTCGGTGCGATGATGAGTGTCTTCGCCGCTAAGCACAACCCTCCCTACAAATAGTTGAAGCACCGCCGCCGCACGACGATCGCCAACCATTGCTTGAACTTCCGCAGCCTGTAATCGATAATAGCAGCCATCCTAGATCACGTCAAGTTACCCAGCACAGCATCAGCACATATCCCGACACCATGGCCCCCACGAACATGCTCACCGGCAAGACTGCCATCATCACGGGTGGAAGCACCGGCATCGGCAGGGCCATCGCCCTCGAATACCTGCGCCAGGGCGCCAACGTTGTTATCAACCATCTCGGCCTGGAGCAGGACCAGCACCACCTCGACTCGCTCGTCGCCGAGGCCGAGTCGGCCCCGGGTAAGCTCGCCCACCAGGCTGGCGACATCCGCGAGCCCGCCACATCGGCCGCCCTTGTCGAGCTGGCCGTCAAGCACTCCGGCAACGGCCGCCTCGACATCTGCGTCTCCAACGCCGGCATCTGCACCTTTGCAGAGTTTCTCGACCTGAGCCCCGACCTGTTCACCAAGACGGTCCGGACGAACCTCGACGGCGCCTTCTACGTCGTCCAGGCCGCTGCGCGCCAAATGGCCGCCCAGAGCCCTCCCGGCGGCAGCATCATCGGCGTCAGCTCCATCTCTGCCCTCGTCGGCGGCGGACTCCAGACCCACTACACTCCGACCAAGGCCGGCGTGCTCTCCCTGATGCAGAGCACCGCCGTCGCCCTTGGCAAGTACAACATCCGCTGCAACGCCCTGCTGCCAGGCACCATCAAGACCCAGCTCAACGAGGAGGACCTCAACGACGACACCAAGCGCACTTATATGGAGGGCCGCATTCCCCTGGGGCGGACAGGTGTCCCCCACGACCTGGCCGGCCCGGCCGTCTTCCTGGCCTGCGAGGAACTGAGCGGCTACGTGACGGGCGCCCAGCTGCTGGTCGACGGTGGTCTGTTTGTGAACCTGCAATAAAGGGTGCGTCTTTGAGCTAGCGCAGATGAGAGTTGGGGCAATTTCGGACAATTTCTCGCGCGGGGTGGGCTGCTCCTGGATGGTGTTCTGCAGATGGTCAGAAGTCATGCATGGGTCTGACAGGGGCATTGAAGGAAACCAGGTTTGCTGTCCGGTTGCCTGATGCGGTAAGCCGACTGGGCTGGGACTCGGAGCAACATTCTCTATTGCAGACCAACGCACTTCCAGGAGGGGCCGGGAGGCCTCGAGGCTTGGGCCCCCGTGCTCTGTATGCTCTGTCCAGGCTGGCCGGGAAGCCTCGATGGAGGTTTGCCGGGAGGGTTGGTGGCTGAACGGCAGCAACTCCGTGTCAAATCGACAGCGGCACACGCAGGGCCTCCCCCGGATGGAAAGTGTGGAAGGGAGCTTGGTCTTTGCGGAGAAGGCCAGATCGCGATGGAAAAGTTGGGGAGGAGGGGCGACGACACATCGTGGTCCGTCCAGGTAACTCTGGGGATTTGTGGGTTGGCCGGGGGGAGGGACGGCCATGACTGACTCTCCACTCCCGTCTGCTGAGATGGAGGAGAGGTAGCGATAGCCCAACGGCTGGGTCTGCGTATGAAGGCTCGGAGGCCTCGTCTCCAGCGATGATATGGGGTCTATGTAAGCCCGTCCGTCCTCTGACCCGGTCGGTCGTATCGGGGCTGGTGATTGCGGCAGCCAGTATGATGTATCGTACCATGGGACATAATGAATGCTGTTCAGATAAATTCCACCGGCGCCTGGCGGGGTTAATGTTAAGCCAGATGTCGATACCCCTCATCAACTCCTGAATGACACCACTTTCGCCCTTTCCTGACATTTCGGTGATTGCGTCGAAGACTCCAATGGCGCACTCTTCGTTGTATCCCTAGCGCCTGCTCTCCTAGATGGTCTCTGCGTCACCGTCAGGGGCCTTCTGACGGGAGGATACGCCGACATTCACAATCCAACGAATCCCAAGGTCGGGTCGCAACTAGTCCACTAGGTAGCTGTGTCGTGACATCGACGCCGGGGCAAGCGAGAGGGCAGCGAGGCTCCGATGATACGTTCTTCTGCGAGGCCCCGAGGCAGTGCACATGCGGGATGCACTTTCTCCCCTAGCAGGCGACTTTTCCCGACAGAGGGGGTGCTCATATCAGCAGGTGAGATGAAATCACCTCATGTGGGTTTACCGCCGTATCCTTGAACTGTTCTCAGACCTGAATAATGCCAACGGGATATCCGTGGTTGGCGCGGGGATATGATTGGCACCTCGTGGTTCGGTGACGACCCCTGACTATCATACACACCCCATAGTAACGGCCCATCCTGCAGTGTAGTGCACTTGCAAGTAGTGCAGGGCATCCACACTGGGGGCTCCTGTTGATGGAGCCCGGATGACGATCAACGCTCCTCTCATGGCGGCGATTGGATAATATCAGGGGAGATGGAACGACATCCGACACAGAGAAACTCACGCTTGGATTTTATCCCGCGGCGTAGTAAGTTCAAGCAAAAGGCTTCAGATATCAGGCTCCCGCATAAGTTGCTGGCAACATGACTCGGCCGTTGCGTGGCGAACAGCGATCAGTGCCGTCCTCGTTCGAGTTCTCCGGGGCTCTTTGACGTGAAAAGGGTATCACGAGTCGGCACACGAGTAAGTAGACGAAAAGGAGATTGGTAGGGTCGCGACGGGTAGGTACGAATAGAAAGTACCGCAACGTGACGGCTGCAGGAGATAGGGGGGGTTGTGTTGCGGTCATGGACGCCGAGCATGTTAGTGCGTGATATTTGGCCGGAACTTGGCGGCTGTGGCGGGGATGGGAGGTCGTCGGCGGCGGTGAGTGGCCCGAAGGATGCCGGCGCCGGCCGGTCAAGTGCGGGCTTCCGGGCTTGACGCGGCGAGGGATCCGCGAGAGTCGGTGATGAGGATATGCCCCTGTTTCTGGGCGGGCGACTTTGTGGATCGATCAGAGCAGTGTCCGCAGGAAAGAGGGGAGAGGGAACGGAACGACATGTGGCCTACGTGTTGGGTGAGATGATGAGGCCCATCTCAGCCCAATCAAGTCAAGGGACAGTAGACGTGAAGACCGGGGCTTCGATTGAAGAATTCTGACAAGATCGCCACTGCATCGGCGTTGTTTTTCGGCCATCGGACCGCCGAACCAGCCACAGACGACAGGTGTGTTTGGCGGTCACCGTTGAGAAATCTCCTCGGTGACGTGAGGCTATCCCACGCCGCCGTTGTCGAGCGGCCCAGGGGCCACAGGATGGTTGCAGGCCGGTCGGCCGAAGGATTGCCTTGGTTGGCTGTAGTTGAGACGACGGGCAGGAAGGTGTGGATATGAAGTTCTGGAAAACAGATGCGAAACAAGCCGCCCTTCCATGTCGCCGGTCGTACGACTGACGTCAGTATGGATTGCTGACTCCGCCGAAAGTGGGGCGACGGGACGACCGAGCATGTGCAGGTACTTGGGTACCTAGATACACTGGCAGCAGCCGGTCCGACGACTCGGACGCTGTGCTCGCACCACAACCGTTGAATGCCATTCGGTGATTGAGAGAAGGGGTTGAACTTGGGATGGAGGCAGGTGGTACTTGTACGTCGGTCAGGCCGTTCACATCCCGCTTCATCTGTGAACACGTCCAGACAAAGTCAAGGAGATCAATGTAGATGAAAGTCTTGAGGTACTTACTTGTACATGCTCATCCATGCATGCACCTGCGCCCGTTGCTTCAAGTTCAGCCTCGACATTGCAGGCTTCAGGTTCTGGGGACAGATAAGGGTCGTCTTGGCAGGCAGGCCCCTGAAAACACTGGGCGCCAGTCATTGTGCGTCAAGGATGTCCTCACCGAGCCTCGGGCGAGGGGCTGGCAACTTGATGCCATCAACCCCTCACATGGTGCGTGCCAGGCGTGCTTCCACTCCCGAGGGATATACCATCGGCTATCAGCAGGCTACAGTGAGAGACTGACAAGGGAAGGGACCCGGCATCTTCCTCGTCCGACCAACCAAGGCTGCGTGTTATTTCACATGCTCCCCGCCAAGCAGTGTGCCGCTGTGGGCGCGGCCGGAGGAGGCAACATGTCTGCCTATCACGGTAGGATATCCAGGAACCCCCAAACCCTGCGCCGGGATGCCGATCAGTCGGGGATTTTGATTGACTCGAGATACCCGCGCGCGCAGGGCAGATGGCTGTTGCACAGAGTAAGTATGAAACAACACACGGAAGGCCGGCGGTACTTCACGGAGGTGGACGATTGCAGACATCTCTAGCCAGGCAAATTGAAGATTTGCGCCGTTGCAGCTGCTGTACTGTGACCCGAGTACCCGCAAACCATAGCAGATGGTGATGATGATGATGCTGTTGCTCTAGAAGACGTGACGTTCTACTCATTGGATGACGTTGGTGACCGAGTCGAGAGAGTAGCTGAATAGGCGTTGCCCTTCTGGGCATGGCGTGGAAAACTCGCCCTCCACCCCGTCGGGCTCGGAGAAGGCTAAGCTAGGCTAAGCTAGTCAGGGTCTTCTCCGAGGGAATATCGGCCACTGTCGTAATTAATCTCTCGCCGTGTCTTTCTGATCGAGCAGCATCTGCCTAGGCAACCAGAAGAACATCTCTTCAAAGGACCCGTCGGAGGTGTGAACTACGTCTTCAAGTTCCCGGCCGCCCAGGAACCCACCTCCCACTATTGGCGAAACGGGGCGCGATGCCGCCGTCGACGCATTTCTGTGGATATCTCAAGGGTTCTTGCAGCCTCTTTCATGGGTCCTAACCGACTCGCCCGAGAATGATTCGCCCCCCAGCCCGAACCCTCTCCACCCTTTCTCATGCCGGCGTGGCTTGGCTCGGCATCGGAGCGGGTTCAACTCCTTGGAGATGGCTCTCTCGACCGGCGCCGTCCTTGGCCGTCCTGCCCGCCCCTCGCACGCCCCGAAAGGCAGACTGACGTTGCTCGACTGCCGCCGGGACCCCTAGGAACTTGACCTGAAGGACCGGTACGGTACGCCCCTGGGATCGACCTGCTTGTGTGCTACACGCCAACCCAAGCGAGAACCCGGCGTGTTTGGCGGAAGCAGGCACTGCACCCTGGCTGGATAAGACAGGGTTCCTATGAGCCGCCTCCTCCTCATCCATCTACAGTCCAACGGGACGAGCGGCATACCTCAGCCAAGGCTACACCGCACTGCTTTCAGGAGATATCAAGGAAAGGTGTCACAAGTGCACCACCACAAACCTCGTCCCGTCCTACCGAGGGCTTGTCCTTCTACAGGTAACTTGTACCTAGGCAGCCGAATATCTGTTGCGGGCGACTTATCAGGCCGAACGCCCGCCGTCTTTCAGCGTCAGACTTTTTTTCGGGCCTGTGGGCCCAAACACTGGAGACCGGATGGAGACACCACACTCCACGGTTCACCATTCGTACGTATTTCTCGGCGACACTCTGAGGAGGGGGACCCACGACTTCGCCTCCACGTATCCACGGGCCTTTCTGCCTCTGCATGAATCGCAACGTCCCTACCTACACACCCTCGGTGACGCCAGAGGGTCCCGGTATGGAGTCAAACACGCCCATGCACGCCGAGGGGCCTTCCATCTCCAGATGTTCCTGTGGGAAAAGGAGAGGACACCGCATTTGCCTCATTTTTATGGGGACATCCAAACCAGGGATGGACGTCAGTGCTCCTTGATGTCGAGGAGGGGGGAGGTCAACAACTGATGGACAATCGATCCTGCCTCGATGTCAGGAATATATAAGACCCCCGCGACCTGCCCGTCATCTGCCTGATCCCTTCAAACTACTAGAATCACATCCACACACTCAAACATCCCGAAGCCCTCATTATCAGCTCGTCTGACTTGCTTCGTATTGCTCCTTTCCATCTACATCTACCCATCCGACACCTCCACACATCCACCATCGACCCTCTTTCACCTACCCTCCGAGCTTCAACCATCTTCTCCGCAACCATGGCGACCCTCACTGCCCCCCGCGAGCGTCACGCTCACCGTGCTTCCTCCACGGGAAGCTTCATCCAGGAGATCACCGCCGCCCGCCAGGAGCTCGATGCCATGGCTATGAACAGCTCTCCGGAGCCTTCTCTTCCTGCCTCGGCCAGCTCCTCGGTCGAGGGCTCTCCCGCAAGCGCTCTGGCTCCCTACACTCCTACCAACGATACGGTCGTGGCCGACGGCTTTGCCTTTGCCTTCGACATTGACGGTGTTCTGATCCGTGGCGGCCGCGCCATTCCCGAGGCCGTCGAGGCTATGAAGTACCTGAATGGCGAGAACGAGTTTGGCCTGCACATGTAAGTCATAACACATGGATCTTTCTAGAGATGACGCTAACCCCGCTGTAGTCCCTACATCTTCCTCACGAATGGTGGAGGCAAGACTGAAGAGGAGAGGTGCAAGGACCTCTCCGGCCAGATGGAGGTTGATATCTCCCCCGCACAGTTCATCTGCGGCCACACCCCGATGAGGGAAATGGCCGAGCGCTACAACACCGTCCTCGTCGTCGGTGGTGAGGGCGAGAAGTGCCGACAGGTCGCCGAGGGCTACGGCTTCAAGGATGTCATCACGCCCGGCGACATCATCAAGTCCGACGCCGCCACCACCCCCTTCCGTAAGCTGACGGAGATGGAGCTGTCCAACTCGCGCGAGCGGGACTTCTCTGGCTGCGTTATTGAGGCTGTCTTTGTCTTCGCCGACTCCCGCGACTGGGCCGGCGACATTCAGATCATGCTCGACATTGCCATGTCCAAGGGCGGCCGTGTCGGAACTCTGAGCGAGACTTTCGACGAGGGCCCCCCGATCTTCTTCTCTCACAACGACATCGTCTGGTCTGCTGCCCACGACAATGTTCGCCTCGGCATGGGAGCGCTTCGCCGCATGCTCGAAGTCATCTTCCGCGACGTCACGAAGAAGAAGGGCAAGCTCCACACCCACGCCTTCGGCAAGCCCCAGGTCAGCACTTTCGAGTTTGCCACGCGTCTGCTGCAGCAATGGCGCAGGCACCAGCACGGTTTGAACGCTCCCCCGGAGACTGTCTACTTTGTTGGCGACACGCCCGAGAGTGATATCCGCGGCACAAACCTGTACAACGAGCACGCCGAGAACGACTGGCACAGCATCCTGGTCAAGACTGGTGTCTACCAGGACGGCACCGAGCCTGCCTTCAAGCCCCGTGCCACGGTTAGCACGGTTCTTGACGCCGTCAAGTACGGTGTCCAGCGCGAGATGCGCAAGCGCACCGTCAACGCACTCCGCAAGAACATCATTGGCGAGCACAACCTGCATGAGCTCACGAGCAAGGACACTGCAGTCCTCACGCCGCTCGAGGAGCGCACCGAGCCCATCTTCGGTTGAGCGGGTTTCCAGCGAAATTGGCATATGAGATGGAGTTTTATTACTTTTCCTTTGTTGCATGGGTCGGGCATTTGATACCATCTGGCGTTCTGAGAATTAACGACATGACGAACTCACGGGGACCAACCTTTGGAAAAGGCCGACTGGGTTGGCCAGTAGGTCGGGTTACCACGACAGAAGATTTCCTATCAAAATACATTCTGTCTAGAGACTTGAGCTTGACGTGATTGTCCACCTATCTCCCATTTCCGGCGAATGTGAACTCGCCCCATTCACATGTGGCTTTCCATGCAGCACTATCAACAACGTCCTGTCTCTTCGGACGATCCTCGATTGCCTCAGCGGCACTGGCCCCGATGGAATAGCCAGGCACGTCTTCGCGATCCAAGCGCAACCACCCCTTCCAGCCTGCGGTGACATCTGCTGATGGCCCTCGGGATCCCGGGGCGGAGGCAGACAGCGACGGGGCTGGCATGGGAGCGCCGATAGCAGGGCCGCCGATGACAATAGTCCCCCACCACTCCCGTGCCCTGCTACCGTGGTCGCCGTACAGCATCCACTCCTCAGAACGTCCGATGAGTTCGCGGAGGCGCTCGGGACTGAACCGCGCTGGCTGAAAAACATGGACATGATCGAAATCGTCCTCGCCATCGGCTTGCTGATCCGTGCTTGAAGGCGCAGCCAGTCTCGTGCAGTCAAGCTGGTTTTCTGCGTCAATGACCACGACAGCTTTCAGGCATGGACGAGTGACGAGTTTCGAGACCAGCTTGTACACCAAGGGCATGTATCGGCCGGTAAGCTGCAGAGGCATGCCACGGGTGTTGCGGAAATTCATGGACACCAACGAGTCCAATTCTGGGATAGGATATGATTTTGGCCTCCTGAAGGTTGGTACAGTCGGAGCCGCCGGGACAGTTACGGTCGTTGGTGGAGGCTCTGAGATCTCCAAACGGAGGGCATGCAGAAACTAAAAACAATACTGTTAGAGACACAGGACTTCGTGACGTGCGATTTCAATATTGGAAGTGGCAGGCATTGGGAAACTGGAGTGTCGGCGAGCATTCATGCCGCTGGTCGACAAAGTCGCGTGTTGCAAGGGCGGGTACAGTGAGGTTCGGCGGAGCCAGAAAATGCTTCCTCATTCACCACCACCACGCGATTGAAGCACCCGCGGGAACATCCTTCCCGGAGCGCCGGGAAATCCAGACAGCAAGTCATTCCACCCAATAGCTCACCTCTTCGAGAGTCGATTCCTCGATTTCGCTCAGCATCCGAGCGCCAGCGCGCGCATCTGCAGGCGGATCCATCGGTCGAAGGCGAAGCGAAGTCAAGTTGCGTCCGCAGAGGAAATGTCGCCGCCCTGCAGCGCCTTCACGGCCGAGCAACTGCCCCGATTCGTGCAGGCCAACGTCCAAGGAAAGAAACGTAAATTCGAAGGGGGTGGCAACGTCGACTTGCTCAAATGCCCGCTGCGCGAGTTCTCGCAGTACCGCTGCCGAGTAGATAACCCAAACGACCCCAATTGTCCGGTCCGATGCAAGACGGTGGTACGATTTTTCAGAGAGTACGTTGAAGCCTCCCTCGAAGATTCTCGGGTCCAGCTTGAAGAAGATGGTTGCCGATGGCGTGCGAGTCGATTGTGCTGACAGAAGGTGTGTTCAGATGTCAGGACAAGAAGGGGACTTTTCATGTTGAGACGACGGCTTGGGAGGGCCTGCAGCTGCACCACAACACCCCGCCATCATCGACTGGACGGGCTTGACCTGAAAGCACGATTCAAAGCCAGCATGCATCTGTATTAATTTTGTGCGAAACGGTTCGATTGGAAAATCGAGTTGCTCATCGGATACTTCGTTGCGATTTATTTTCATGTTGGTATTTGAAGATACACTCTCGCGATGCCACCCTAATGGATGTCACCAGTTTTGACCAATGCCTTCCAGTATTGGCCTGCACCATGTTCTGTCACCATCTCAGTAGGTATGCCGGATCTTCGCATGTCGAACCACTTCATATTCCGGACAAAGAAAAGCCGCCGACTTGTATTGCTGATAGGGTTATTTTACAAAGCCGCTTGACCAGGTGACCGCCTCCCTGATCAATTCCGTAACCTCTCGGAGTCGCATCTCCTGTTCTCTGGCACTGCTGCTCGCTCTATAACCAATTCCGCATACACCCGCTCTCGATCGATGACGTGGATCATTTATTGCTGGCCACGCTTCTCGGCCTTCTCCTGCTCGAGCTTGCCGTAGAAGGCATCGCGGGCGTTGGTGCGGGGCATGTGGAAGCCGTACCTGTTGTCGTCGGTTAGCTGGGGTTCCCGAGCGAGTCGCACAAGAGGCGGGGATCGTAGTAGGGGAGAAGAAGTAATGTCGAGTCGGGGCAGCTTACCAGAAGGCGTTGGCCATGGCAAAGCCGAGACCTATCGGAGGCGCTCAGTTAGTCACCGCGTCAATTGATCCATGTCATGCCCCTCGTAGCCCAGCCGCGCGTCCGAAAGTTGTAGCGGTCCAGGGTAGTGTCCTCGAGGGCCACGGAGGTTGTTGGTCCTACGTACCCAGGCCAATGCCGAGATCGAGAACCAGGTTGCGTCGCAGCATCTGTCGGCTCGTCAGTAAGACTGGGAGAAAAGGTGCGCCGCTGCGGGCGGAAGAGTGCACTCACGCCCGTGATGGGCTTGATAGCAGTAGCGCCGGCCATTGTGAGTTCGGGGGGTTGTAAATCGGAGAAGGACGAGGTCAATTGTGCGGTTTCGGGGGTGTCGTCGACGATTCTTTGCGTTCGGCAAGCTCAGGGAATGAATGGCCTGACGATATTCGCGCTGGGCCGGAAGGAGCTCTTACAATCACGTGACCGCTTCCCGTCCGAAACGCATGATTTCGGGAAAGACCCGGCTAATCCGACCCACCCAGCGCTGCACCTAGGGATCCACCCGACCGCCGACATGCTGGGCTTGCATTTTTTGTCGCGTGGTGCTTCAGTCAAGCTGATCTTGGGATAAGCATCAGCACTGGCGACTGTGCAACCCCCTTGACTACACCATGAGCGTACACCTACCCTCTCGCAGGGTGGCGGCAACCGGTTCGTTCTCAATGCCGTGCTTTGGCATGGCCCCCGGGCCTCAGCCCCAATTGGCTCCAACTAACTCCTGTTCGTCTGTAGCTCTCTCTTCGATTTCCGCGACTTGCAGTCAGAGGACTCTCCTGCCCCTGTCCCAACGCCGTTCAGCATGGTCACTTCCGAACTTCTTCAAGTCCAGCCGTGGTGCCGACCCTTCCCATAGTGCAACAGGCGGCCAGAATCTCGATGATCCCGCAGTCCGAAAGCGCCTCGTCGAGCAGCAACAGGCCGCCCCGCCGTCCATGTCTGACTCCATCTTCGAGGACGAGGTCCAGGAGGCAACCAAGGGCGAGCGGCAGACGGCAGGCCCGCAACGAAGGGAGAACCTCGACGAGTCCGCCAAATGGGTTACCGATCCCGATCCTCGCGCACGCGTCCGGTGGGAGCGGAAACGGGTCATCCAGATGGTTCGCAAGCAGACTGCCGCCGAAGAAATATCCGACTTTGACAAGCGGGCGGCACGCATCCTGAGGTCGGAGCGACAGATGACACACCGGAGTCCGGCATTGGAGACCAGCATGAAGAAGCTTGTTCACCTGGCGCGCCAGATTCAGGGCAAGACTCTGGCCGATGCCATGCTTCAGATGACATATTCGAAGAAGAAGATGGCTACTGAAGTCAAGTACCACCTTGAACTGGCTCGCGACATGGCAATTGTCAGCCGCGGCATGGGTCTTGGCAAGGCGGGCGCTTCTGCCGAACAGGGCCCCGTGATAAAGATCAAGACCAAGGATGGCAAGTCGCACAAGGTCTCTGACCCCTCGAGTCTCTACATTGCAGAGGCCTGGGTCAACAAGAACAAGGCTCGCGCCAAGCGGATGGAGATCAAGGGCAGAGGAAGATCGGGTCTCATTGTCAGCCCCAGCACCAGTACGTTGCAGCGTCCAGCCGCTTCTGATTTCCTGCCATGATCCGCTAACATGAAACACAGGCATCTCGATTGTCCTCAAGGAAGAGAAGACTAGGATCCGCGAACACAACGAGAGGGTTGCGAAGGAGGCTAAGCGGAAGCCATGGGTCCATCTCCCTAACAGACCTGTCACCGCCCAGAGGCCTTACTACTCCTGGTGAGCAGATACACGTGCGTACGACACAGCCATCAATTCCGTTGTGGCGATCTGCGGCGGCCGAGCATGTACCATATCATCTTGTAGAACTACTGTATGGAGAAGAGCAAGCATTCCAGAACGCATTTCTTTGCAGTGAAGGAATGAGCATACCACACACTTCAAGGTACACACACACAAACAACGAGGGAGGACCAATTTTTAGAGTGTAATACTTCATATACTCGTCCAAATACGCTACGTGAATCAATGGCACCAAAATACGGAATCCCCTGCTCTCGGCCACATGAGCATCGAGCCTCGTACTAAGCTTATCGACAGAAGGCGGCTCGATACTCCCAGAGCTACAGTTCACATCCGGCCAACGGGGCTAGATGATGCTTTTTGGCGACATTCGAGGTATCATGTCCTCATACCTCTTGGACTTTGCCTCAAGCTCTGACATGCCGCCCCTATCGGAAATGCTCCCGAAACCACCAGAGTAGTCTCGACCGGATCCCGGCATAGGCTGTGAGATCAGCATGGGCCGATCGTGTGTGCTTCGTCGTCTCCTCATAAGAAGATACAAAGCCAGGCCAGAGCCGAGGGCTGCAACACCGGCACCGATGCCAATGCCCGCGAGGGCGGCCGTTGTCAGTGGGGCAGGTGCGGCGGCGCTGTCGTCGTCGTCATCCGACTTTTGAGGTGATGCGGAGCCAGTTGCAGCAGCTTCGGCGACAGACGAAGAAGCAGCCGAGCTTACCACCGTGGCCTATTGACAATCATGTTCAGCACAGGTTTCTATCATGCTGGAGAGATCATTACTCACCAACGTCGTGGCAGTCGTCGTGGTTGACTCCGCCGGGGCAATGTCTGATGAGATGCTGGTGGCAGCCGGGGCGGGTACAGGGTCAACAGGTGCAGTTGATGGTGCAGCCTCTTCACTGAGAGTTGACTCTGTAGTAGTAGAAGTAGCCGGTGGCGAATCTGATGATACCACAGCAGGGGTTGAAGGGTCGGGAGGCGAGACCGACGAGGGTGTCGAAGGAGGGCCCGAAGGAGAGGCGGCAGGGGTATCTGCTGCCGAGGCCGTAGGTGTGTCCGACGGAGAAGCTGCCGGAGCATCCGTTGGAGAAGCCGCCGCAGGCGATTCCGCGGGAGTGTTGGCGGGAGCAGGCTGGGTTGGGAAGGCTTGTTCATGGGTTAGCAAAGGAGTCTCTCATACGTGGGGTGCCTCGTCCTCCAGCAAGGTTCTCGCTGTAGATTGGATATCGAAACTCACCTTGACAGAGCGACTCTGAGAACGACGTAATCTTGGCGATGTCCTCGGGCGTGCAAGCCTGTCGGGCACAGTCCCGGAGACCGAAGGAGAAGTTTGGATTAGCACAGAGGCAGGCATTGTCCCCCGAGTTGCAGTTGAGTCCACTGGCTATGACACTATTATAGCAGTTGACCTAGAACTAGTTAGGCGTGCTCGCAGCAAGAAGGAGCATTTTCAGGACTTACATTGCACTCAGACAATGAAGCCAGGTCCTGGGAGGCTACATGGGCAGCGCGTGCAACCAATGCAGCCACGGCATAGGCAGGGCGCACCCGCATCTTCGCGATGGCAGGCCGTCGAGGCGCGGATGTGTTTGTTGGAGCTGAGAAGTGGAAGAAGCCTGTTCAAAAGCCGGAACAGGTAGATGTTGGGTGGCCTGCTCAGTTGACTGCGAGAAGCATATCCCTTGGAAAAGGCTCACGACACGTGCAGATGGAGCTGATGGATGCTGAGGAGCGGTAGGTGCGAGAATGTCGCCAGGGATGAAGAACAGAAGAAACAAAAGCTCGAGCAGTAGGTGAGGTCGGATGAAAAAACGGAAACCTACTATGTATGTACCTAATTAGGTCCTGCGAGAGGGGAAGGAAAGGACGACCCAAGCCGAGAGAGGCAGATGCGGAAGGTGCTCAGGAAGGGCAAGAAGGGATGGGACGACGGAGTGGAGGGTGTCGGGAGTTATCAGGATTGGCAGGAGCGGCAGGTAGCGGCCCCTTCCCGCAAAGATGCCAAGGGGTAGCTGTGGGTAGGAGCATGGCAACCGATGCGCTGGAATGGGGATCCTTGATGAAGGACGTGCCATCATGACAGCTGGGGAATGAGGTACCAATGCGAACCTTGGACGGGCCGCAGGTCAACTGCCCCGGCCGTGTGTACCTTGCCCGTTCAACAGGACCCAGGCACCTTTCTTACACCCAGGCAAGCAAGGCCATCCCTCCCCCGCCTCCTGGCCATAGCTCTTGCGAAGGGCGTCTTGATGGAGTATTTTCTGCTATAGATATCTACCTTACCTTGCGAAGGTAGGGCGACAGGTAAGTACCTACCTAGGCAATGTAGATAATGTGCGTGTAGTAGATGGCCGGCCCTCCGACTCTGGCCTTCGGATACTCCCTGGCTACCTAGACAAGAAGTACTAGGTAGGCAGGGTGTCGTCCCTTCCATCGCAATAGAAGCCCACCGGGACGCACACGAGGACGTGCATGGTCACTCACGGTGTGACCGAAAGGCGAGGGCAACACGTACTTCTCCACCTCCACCTCACTCGGAAGATACGAGGCAGGCAATCCGGAACGAAGCCCTGCGAAGCTGCAGCAATCGTGACGATCTTCCCAAACTCGAAAAGCAAAGATGCGGGCAAACCGCGGGTCTGGTCCTAAATCGGCCGTCGATTCATGCATGGTGGTTCGGCAGGCGGAGGATCATGCGCCGGGGCAGTGTCTCGTCCCGTCTCATGTGGTCTGGGACCCATGGGAAGATCCGACAACCCGCTGTCAAAACCTACGGGCCAGGGGATGGACTCAAGGGCAGTCAGTGCCAATAAAAGCCCGTGCCATGTGGTCCATCCCTACTGGTACAGACTAGATGCCGCCATTTGGACGATTTTGTAGGTAGGGGCCGATTGCTTCCATGATGGGGGGGAGGCTGGCTTCAAGATACGACGCACCAGGGACCAGGTCTTGAGCTGCTCTACGCCCCATGTGACCCTCCCTTTCTTCGGACCACCCCGCCAAACTACCGGTGGTCACCTACTAGTACCGCTAGCACCAACTGGAACCGCGCCGCGAGCCCCCTGGCCGAGTCGATTCAACGGAAGTTCGGAGCCTCAAGATCAAGGGATTCCTGTTGAACTGCGGACGCCGTTCGTTACCAAGGCAAAGCCTTATGAGGTCGTGTTTGGTCCCCAGGGGCGAGGTATGCTGGCGGCGGCAGGAGTTGTATATCTTGTAAGAAAGAAAACGTCGTCGGCTGAATGGTGCACATGTCGGTATTGATTGGGTCCCTCGAATAAATGGCTGCATGAAGCCGTGGTACTCTCGTTGAAACAACAGGAATGGGCTGGAATTCTGGAACATGCGGGCTACTCCCTGGTGAGGTTCCGCGGGCAGCACAGCCCCGCCCCATCTTGGTGCCGTCGCGTCGCCCGATCCGAAGGGACACGTCCCCTGGGGTACTTGGTAAGGAGGTACCCCTGCGCAGATCACCACCAAGCTGTCGCATGCCAGACGGGGAGGGAGCCCTGGGATCATAACAACATGGCGAGGGCACTTATTTGAAAAGAGATCTGGAATTGAGAGGCATGAACAATGTCGCTGACTGTTATCGCTTGCTCTGACTCAATACTGGATGCATGGCCGTCGGCCTACTAGTACTCATTTCTGCTTCAGTTCAAACCTGGCATCAAGCATAAGTATCTAGATTGGTAGCAGTCTCGAGGCTCTACGGTTGAATACGAGCATACACGGACCCAGAGCTGGAGAGTATGTACCTGGGTCGTGTGGATATCAAGCGAATATGTCGGTTTAGGTTGGACTTTGCGCATCAAGAACGGTCCGAATCGATTCACAGGCACATCCTCGAGTAATTACAATTGCCTACAGTAGGTATGCTCTGTGACCTCAGGTCGGCAGGTCGGTTTTGACATGGTTGACCATTCGCTGTCATTGAACCCGCCTCTCCAAAGTGGCTGCTCTGCAGCTGAGGGACTATACATTTCGCCCACAGAGCGTGCCCAAGCCACAGCTGGGGTGCTACTCAGGTAGGCAGCCCGGTAGGGACGGAACCCTACCTTTTAGCCTGAGGCTGCTGCCACCCGCCAGTGGCTCTGGAGCTTGGTGCTGGCAGCTGGCCATAGTGTCCCAGGTGCCGCCCACCATGAAACACATGACCTCATCTTACATGCCCCGATAGAAATTTGGCCAACGGTCAAGCCAACCTCTTCTTAAGGGAGAAACTACATGAATATCCACTCCTTTCCTCCGTCAACGGGAAATATAAGTCGGCGCAAAGCAGGAAAATACCGTGGATAGTTACGGCCTGAGTTCGGTAAGCCAACTGGACGTTCGTTACGAAATGTACATATGGCACTGTTCTGAGAACTCATTGGAGATACGTAGCACGACGGCCCGTTTACCTCGGTTGCCTTGCGCCAATAGTCCCTCCAATGCGCCAGTCATATTTATGACCAAGAAAGCGCATCTCGTGTCAACACTGGTGCATATGCACAGATAAACTGGTTGCGGAGCAAGACCAATTGGTGTTGCTTCTCCCGTCTGCAGCTTGTTCGAACGGCAAACCGGCTCTCAGTACAGTACCTGTCTGCCTACCTTGTTGGCCACAGGCCAGACGGGAAAGCCAGCCGGCGCCCGTTCGGATGGAGCTCCGCGGGCAATGAACGTGAGTTGTTCGGTGCACCTACCTGCCTCGGTAGGGACCTAGCGCGTGCAGCAGTCAGTGAGAGGTGGACCTGCCGACCAGGCGCGGCTGCCAAAGAACTGTTGCCTGGGAACTCAGGGCCACCCGACCGACCTCCAGTCCCAGTCCCGTCAGCGGCATGGGTCGGGCAACAGCGTCCCATTCACACGTCCCCATTCCAGTTAACCGCTATTTTCCCAAGCCTTCCCATCCCATTTTTTTCCCTTTTCGAACGCTCCATCTTGCCACCCATCGTTCGACCCCATCCACCATCATCCTCTCGCGATCGGGCAATTTTCGTCGCCACCCCCTTCGCGTCTTCTCCCATCCGGTTGCCATCCGCGCCCCT
This sequence comes from Plectosphaerella sp. P0831, assembly GCA_014635975.1. Classification (NCBI taxonomy): domain Eukaryota; kingdom Fungi; phylum Ascomycota; class Sordariomycetes; order Glomerellales; family Plectosphaerellaceae; genus Plectosphaerella; species Plectosphaerella sp. P0831. Next base: position 142,302 of record JACAFV010000005.1, on the reverse strand, counting down.
TCTCTGGACGAATGCCGACGCGTCAAGCGCGCTGATCCTGCCCGGCCGACAATCGACATCAACCCCAAGACAGGCGGAAGCCGGCCCCCCCCAGGTGCGCTGCCGACCACAACAACCAAGCAAGCTCCAAGCGACTTTGAGCGAGGCTCCTCGATTCGTTCCCGTCGCGGGTATCCGATGCCCCTGACAGCCCGAGACGCAGCCCTTCGCCCCTCACCCATGCTCCGCCTCTTCCCTGTGCGACAGATCCGTCAAGATGGCGCCGTCTCTTCCTGTCGGCGAAGACAGGTGGCTGGACTACATCGCCGAACATAATCGCGAGGCCACCGACCTCGAGAAGCGCGTCAATGTCATCGAGCTCTTCAAGCTCGCCGTCGATGCCGAGCCGAGCAGCCTCAAAGTGTGGTGCGCCTACTGCAAATACTTTTGGTCTCTCCATGTCGACTCCCAGTCCGGAGACGCGGGCTGGTCCGACGAGGATCAGCTCATGGGCCGCGAAATCTTCTCTCTCAATGCTGCCCTGTCTCTGTGGCAGCAAGGATACGAAGCCATTCAGTACCGCATCAACGACAGTCACGAACTTTGGGACACCTGGATTTCCCTCGAGCGCAGTCTCCTTGATAGGACTAGAACTCCCGAGGGTCTCAGGCGCATAACACACCTCTACTCCGACCGGCTTCAGGTTCCCCACGTCACGCACAAAGACACTTCTCAGGCCTTTTCCGGCTTCTTGTCCACGTATAACAACGCTGCCCACGAGGAGACGATGCAGTCCATCACCGAAAAGTCGCAGGATGCAACTAGGCTGATCGAGAACCGCGACGAGCATGAAGAACAGCTTCGCAACGCCCAGCGAAGGGCCGCCGACGACGAATACCGAGACACGCTCAAGACCTACGTCGAATGGGAGGTGGCTCAGAGCAAGCGCAGCAGCAAACACATGGAGGCCTCTGGCGATCTCTGCCGCGGACTGTTCTCCAGGGCTCTGACCGGTGTCTTCGCGTTTGACGAGGGCATGTGGTCCGAGTATATCCGATTCCTCTCCGTCTCGGGAGCTTTCGCTCAGGCCCCTCTCGCTATGCTCGACGTCATCAGGCGAGCGGTCGATCACTGTCCCTGGTCCGGCGCCCTGTGGTCCCGCTACATACTGAGTGCTGAGGAGGCGAGGCTCCCCTTTCATGATATTGAGCAGATCAAGCACAAGGCCACGAGCCACCCCGACCTGTACAAAAACGGCCTGTCTGCCCTCCTGGACATCTACGCTGGATGGTGTGGCTTTCTCAAGCGGACGGCCATGGACCTCAACGCCTCGGACGAGGCAGTCGATGTCGCAGACATGGGGCTGCCCAACGCTTTGGAATCTGTCGAGCAAGCGAGGCGTCGGTACGCTCCCGAGTATCGCGGCGACCCTGCATTCAGGCTGGAGCGCATCTACATCCAGTACCTGACCGAGAAAAAGCGATGTGTGGATGATGCCCGGAAGCAGTGGTACACAATGGCCGAGAATCAGCTCTACGCGGACAGCTACGACTTTTGGCTGCAGTATTACCTCTGGGAGATGATGGTCTTCGCCTCGAATGGCAAAGATCGCAGCCCGACACCTTCGACCGCCGCTGTTGGCCTGCGGGTTCCCTCGGTTGCGACCGCCGTTCTTGGACGCGCTGTGAAGAGGAAGTCTCTCGACTGGCCGGAGCGCATCATGGAAGTGTATATGCAGCACTGCAACGACTACGAACTACCCAGCACTGTTCGCAACGCAACTGACACGGTCTCGGAAGTTCGCAAGGAGGTAAAGAAACGCCGCGACACAGAACAACAACAGGCAGCCGAGTTGTATGCGGCACAGTTCCCTCAGCAAGCACAGCCTGGTGAATCTGCATCTGGAGAATCGCCCTCGGCGTCCAAGAGGAAGCGCGGGGACGGTGAAGATCCAGATACGACAGCCGAAACGGCCAACAAGCGACAGAAGAACCATGGTGAAGACGGTCGGGCAACTGAAGTTGGACAGCGTCCAAAACGGGACCGCGAGAACACTTCTGTTCTGGTTTCGAACATTCCCGCAGATACAACCCAGACGAAAATTCGCCAATACTTCAGGGAATATGGCCACATCAACAGCATCGCCACCGTCCAGGATGCCGGCGGCGACACTCAGACCGTTTTCCTCGAGTTCAGGACCCCAGAAGAAGCTCAATCTGCTCTTCTCCGAGACGGCAAGTACATGGGCGAGGCGCAGATCGCTGTTCAGCCTGGCACAGACCTGACTGTATACGCCACCAACTACCCACCGACGTTCGGACCGGATGACATTCGGAAGCTCTTCAAGGACTGTGGCGACATTATCAGCATCCGCATGCCCAGCCTCAAGGGCAATGTTCGCCGCCGTTTCTCCTACATCACTTTCCGCACCTTGGACGCATCCACCAAGGCCACGCAGAAAGACGGCATGAGCTTCCAAGGTGGCTTCAAGCTGTCTGCCATGTTCTCTGATCCTTCAAGGGCGAAGAAACGTGAGGGCGCAGTCGAGGAAGGCCGCGAGCTTCACGTCACGGACCTCGACCATGCTGCTACCGAGGACGACCTGAAGGCTGTCTTCTCCAAATTCGGAAATGTGCTTCGTGTGAGCATCCCGCGGAACAAGGCTGGCAAGGCGCATGGCACTGCCTATGTCGAGCTGGAAACCAAAGCGCAAGCCGAGTCAGCCGCGTCGGAGCTTAACAAGACCAAGTTCCGCAACACCATCATGACTGTCAGGGTCTCAATGCCCATGACGTTCAAGAGAAGCGCGGCCACCTCCAACAACAGAGCGTCAACTCCCGCGGGTTCAAGTAAAGACAACGAAGGGGACGAAAACATGCCTGACCTCAAAGGGGGGACCGAATCGGAGATGACTTCGAACGACTCATCGCATCAGCATGTCGCAGACCGGACCATCGCCCTTCTCGATATTCCCGACACAGTCAACGATGCTCGTATGAAGACCATTGTGCAACCCCTCGGCGGTTTTAAAAGCTTAGTCTTGCAACCCAGTCACGGAGGCGCCAGGATCGAGTTTGAAGATCCTGCCAGCGCCGGTCGTGCGGCACTCCAGTTGGACGGGTACGTTCTTGACGGCCGCAAGCTTCGCACCGGTACTCTTGACGAGCTCAGGCACGGCAAGGGCGAGGTCCGTACAGACATGATTCAGTACGGTGTCGGTCGCAAAGACAACAAGAACAAGGCTGCCAGCAATACCAACTTTGCTCCCAGCACCGTCAAGAGACCGGTCCTCGGCAAGGGTGGCGCCAAGCGTGGCCTTGGCTTCGTGTCCAAAAAGTCGACCGCTGCCATTTCCAAGACGAACGGCGTCGCCAAGGAGGGTGAGAACACCGCTGAGCAGTCGAAGCCAATGAGGAGCAACGCAGACTTCAAAGCAATGTTTGTGAAGAGCGAAGCCGCCCCGCAACCCAGCACTGCTGCCGCGGACGACAACGGCACGGAGAAGAAGCCTGCGGAGGGTTCGGCGTAATTTGGAAGGAGTCAGCAGGTAATGCATTGATAGTATGGACCAAGCTGCCACCATTCTTTAGATGCGCAGAAGATCGTTCTATTCCTTAATTTTTGCTCGCAATGCCGAGTCTACGTTTGATGCGGACATAACAATGCTATTCCCCCGGAGGTTGGCAACCGAGAGTTACCAGGTCCTGACCCTATTTGCGAACGTGAACCCGCGTTGCCTTGCATGTGTTCCATCTCAAGATGACGGAGGCTTTTGGGAGGCAGATGCTGGGGCCTGCTTGCTGGCGACGACGGCTCCATCATCCTTGGGACTCTGGCAGAACAACAGCTGCCACACTTCGAGCCATCGCTCCTGCTGGGGCGTTGGAAGCTTCCCTGGCTGCTTGAAGGACCGGGTGAGTAGCTCTCGTAGTCGAGTCCGCAGTATCTTGAGCACAATCATCGTCTTCCAGTCAGGGAGCGAGAAGCGGGCACGGTTGCCATCGAGAATGAGGACTCCGGCAAACATCTGTTGGGGCAAGTTAGAATATGCATAGGCATCGTAGATTTTGCGACTCACATCAGCCCGCACATCGCCACAGAGCAGAGCGACAGCAAAGGGGTCAACAGCTGTGGTCTCATGGGCATGGTAGACGCTGCAAAATGATTAGCCGATGGTACATGACGTGGTTCCGGATTTGGCGGTTACGTACGTCTTGGACTGCATGATGTGGTAATAAGACAGCCACCGCAGTTCGTTGTGACCCCTATTGACGGACGATGGGTGCAGACTGATGGACTGGTTGTTGCCAACATTTCGCAAGCTGCGGCTTCCTGGGGTATCGCGAACCAGCAGCTTGGGGTAAAAGCTTGATGCGATGACCGAGGAGGTGATGGAGTCGTTCTCGCTGTGCAAGTCCACCCGCTGGGGGATGTCAATGAACTGCTGCTGGCGTCTGCGGGAGGAGAACCGGGCATTCCTCAGCGATCTTCGCTCCTCCTCGGTTAGAGACAAGAAGCCAGAGTCCACCAAGGAAGAGAGGAGCTGCCCTTTCAGGTCTTCAATGTTGGCGAGAGTCTGCTGGCTGAGGAAGTTCTTGCGACAGAACTGTGCCTCCTTGCCACCGGAGGAATTCATAGTGCACACACGCTTCCAGGACAGATAGGCGTTGTAGATGGTCAGAAGATCGGAATCGCCGCGCCGGAAGGCCAAGCGCACCAGGTCAGCCTGTGCACGCTGGCCAAAGGGAGCAGAGAACGGAGACTTTGAGGAGAGGATGGCAGCCACGGTGATGGCCGCATCCAGGCACTTGAAAACGGTGCCAAGAAGGATGAGTTTTCCGAGGAAAACGTCGAGCGGCAGCCGTGCAAGTTGGTGGCCGAGGGGCGTGAGCTCCTCATTGGCGGTAAGGGCTCGAACATCGATGAGAGCGTCTACAGCACGGCGAATGTTCTTTGCCGATGGAGGATCGAGTGCCTCACACAGAGTCTCCTCGATTCCGCCGAGCTTGCAAATCTTGACCCGAATAGCAAGATCTTGAAGCGAAAGGCGCAGCATCTCGGGTGTTTGTTGGTCGCTCATGATGCTGTCATGCCTGTGCTTTGTGAACATGTGGAAGCAAAGTCCCTTCTGAACACGGCCGGCTCGTCCTCTCCGCTGCTTCGCATTGGCCTTGGAGATGAATGTGTCGATGAGCCTCGAGAGCTGCCGCCTTTCGTCAAACCGCATCTCCTTGTGCTTGCCTGTGTCGATGACGCATGTGACATCTGGGATGGTGATACCCGTTTCCGCAATGTTGGTAGCCAACACAATCTTGCGAACTCCCGGCGGGGGTACAAGAAAAGCTGCTTCCTGGTCTTCGGTTGCGATGCTGGAATGGAGCGGGTAGACAAGCCAGTCCCTTGCAAAAGAAGGATCGCCGAGCAAAAGATCGTTCAGGGTTCGAATGTCGGCGATACCTGGCAGGAAGACCAGGATTGCTTTGCTGAAGAAGCTGTATTCAGGGTCTGAGGCAACTCTGGCAATAAGTTGGACAATCAGATCAAAGTCGATGCGGTACTCGTCCATTTTTGCCAGGGCAACCCTCGTACGGGGGGAATAGTGGGAGAGGTCGTTTCCGACCGTCGTCTTTGGGCCCTGTTCGACCACGTCCAGATCATCGTCGAGGTCGACCATTTGCACTTGAGAACCTTCCCCGGTGCTATACCCGGTGAGCTCAACCGCGTCCTCGAGATAGCGCACCTCGACGGGGAACGTTCGGCCCGGAACCGTAAGAACGGGAGCACCCCCAAGATACGTCGAGAAGCGCTCTGCGTCGACAGTTGCTGACATGAGCACAACCTTGAGATCCTTTCGCTTCAGCATGAGCTTCTTGAGGACGATAAGGAGGAAGTCGCTGTCGATGGATCTTTCGTGGACCTCATCGAGCACAAGGTGGGTGATCTCTCGGAGGTCATTGGATCCTTCCAGCATCCTCATAACGATACCAGTGGTCGCAAACACCAGACGGGTTTCCTTGGATGTGTTGGATTCCAGGCGGATCGAGTATCCCACAAGCGAGCGGGAAGATCCCAGATCGCCTCGCCCCTCGCCAAGCTCCTCACTGACCCTGCGGGCGAGTGAAATGGCAGAGATTCGGCGAGGCTCGGTACAGTAAATCTTGCAGTTCCTCCCTTGGGACAGCTGGTGCTCGAGAAGAAAAGAGGGCACCTGTGTGCTCTTTCCACAGCCTGTCTCACCACAGATAATGACGACCTGCTCCCGTTCGACCATGTCTGTAACTTGTTGCCGGAATTGCCACATGGGAAGCTGTACCCTGGACTGAAGCATGGCTTGGTACCGGGGCGTGCTCGATTTCTGCATCCAGATTCGCTGATAGAACTGGGGGTCGCTGGAAATCCCCTTGACAATGTCCTGGCTGAGGTCTTGTGCGTCGTTCTGGTTTCGAGCCGAGCCACGGCCGCGGAAAGCCGACTGAAGAATCACGCCGTCTTCTAATTCTCGGTCCCGACGCTGCCGCACGAGATCGCGGAGCTCTCGCAAGACGTCTCGATCTTCTGCATCGAGCGAGTTCTTCCGGGTTTCAGCCAGCTCTTCCCAAAGCTCTCGCCATGCAGCTGGCAATTTGAGTCCGACCTTTTCTTCCTTGGACGAAGCTCCAAAAGAAATGTGGAAGAGCGCCCAAGTTGCAATGTAAGATTCGGACTGCTTCTTGTCCGGCGTGGCGATAGATTTCATACTGAAACGGAACGCGGCTGGAGACGCAAGCGCCTCGACGACGCCGTCATTGGGCTTGGGAGGGACTTCCTGGGCCTTACTCCACGATATGAGTACCGAATGTCGATTCGCGAACGGGATGTCTGATATGAGTTGATATTCGATTCTTGCCGCCGAATCGCTGGAAACCATGTTAGCACAAAGCCGAGGGTGTCTTCAAAAGATGTCACTTACCGTGACCGACAGGTCTCCTCGAGGAGCCTCAGGGGACTCATGCCAGTCCATTTTCCGAAATCGCGAATGACCACCTTGACGCCATCGTTGCCATTGATTACTGTGGTCGTTTTGCCCGTCGTAGGGTCTACCTCGTTGGTGGGCAAGTTTGCGAAAAGATCTGCAAGAGTCTCGTCATCATCGTCCTCGCCGCCCGCAAGGATTTCCGCAGCTATGCGTTCTGCTTCGTTGTTGACAGCGCCGTTTGATTCATCAACGGCCTCCACGTCAGGTGCCGGGGGGGCTTCCTGCTTCTCCATCTCTGATGTTTGCTGGCGGGGCTGCTGCCGCCTGGCGGCGAGCTCCTTTTCGAGGGTCACCCTCCGAGCCCTCCACTGCTGCTCTGCGACAAAAGAGTCAAACAGAACGTCACTCTCGATTCGGTCCAATTTGGCCTGGAGTTTGGCCGTGACCTCATCCACGGAGCCATCTGACAGTGGTCGATGCTTGCCCAGCTTCTTTTCCTGTTGACTTTCGCGTTCAGCCTCATACAGCTTTGCTTTTGTCTCAAGGTACTGCGGCACAAGATCGTCTGGCTCAATGTCGCTATCGCAAACGACCGCGACATTCTTCTTCCGCTGGACGGGCTTGCCCGAAACTCCGTTCTTCGGTCTCCGAGAATCAAGGCTGTGCGGGGTGGTCGTGCCTGATGGCACAGGGGATTCTCCTGGGGTGTCTGAGCCGCCTAGTTAGAAGAGACGAGTGGCACGGATGAGAAATCCAGACTTACCTGGGGTCTTGACAGCGGGTTTTTGTCGATTCTCATATTCTGGTAGTTCGTCAAGAGGGCACTCCCGAGCCATCCAGTCCATGGCTTCGTCCAGGCCCCAAACTCCGTCCTTGGCCGTGACCGCAATACTTGGCGAGATGTCCAATACATGCCGCACAGCTGCCTGGACGCGCTCTTCCGGAAAGCCGGAACCTGCGAGGGATCGTTGCAAAGTCCACAGGCGAATGATCAATTCCTCTTCGGGCAGCATCTTGCCGCCGGAAGGTGCATCGGAAGAGAGATTGGAGGGGGCGAAACGGCTCTCAGCCTTGATGAGGTCCAAGATATGATCCATCAGGTCATCTGAAAGCCATTTTCGCGTGTTGAGAGGTTCGGCCTGGCCTCTGAGGAGACGTCTGTCCGTCTCGAGCCGCGCACGTTGACGTGCAGCGTCTCGTTTCGCTTTCTGGGCATATCTATCCACGAGCACCTGAAGCGCAGATTCTTCCAGCTGTCTCTCGAATTCCTCTGGCGTCAAGTCCTGGGAGCTACCGGTTTGATTTCCCCCGGGCTGCTCGGTGTCTGCAGATGATTGAGTAGAGGCTGTTGCGGCGGAGCCCTTCAAGGGGGTGGATGCAGGCTGCGCGAGCACAGTCTTGGGGTCTTCCGTGATTTCCTCCCGTGGCTTGGAGGCAACAGAGGTGGTCGCAAAACCCCTGGCGGGGTTGGCTGCCGGCTTCTTCTTCTTCTTTGCGCCGGCCATTGTGGTTGAGATTCAGGTGACGCTTGTGGCGACAAATCGACGCGGGGATGGGAACAGTGATGGAAGTGACGAGAGTTCGCAGTGCAGGGGGATCAGGAGAAAGCAATCGCCGAGTTGGGCCGAGGGAGGAAAGATACTCTCGCCTGGCTGGCAAGGTACCTGGCAGCGTCGAAGGATGAAGCGTCAGGTTGAGACGCTCTTTGGGTCAAACGAGCAGTGACGAAGAAAACGGGGCAGGCAGGCCAAGTGAGAATGTGATGCGTGGTTCGTTCGTCCTTGGTTCCGAATGATAAAATGGAGCATCTGTTTGCTTAACCAACCAGGGTGCCCGGGCCTGGGAGTTTACACTGAGAGGGGCCAGCTAGGGTGATGGCCAACACGGTTTGAAAGGTGCTGGTGGACTGGAGTGTTTCATGAGGGGCAGATTTAGGCCGTCACAGTGGTGCCCTCCGGTCCTCAAATGCGTTCAGTTGATTGATTCACGGGTTAGGGATAGGTAGAAAAACCCAGATTTGGCGTGCCGCAGACAATGAGGTTCACTGAGGGGCAGTGGATGGAGATATGCGGGGCAAATGTCTTGCGGTGCACCACGTCCCACTTCCTACGACACATCTGAGTTTTCGATACGGAAGTCCACGTTGAAGTGTCCGGGCTGGGTGCATACTTGGGAAATCACTTTCATAGCAGTTATTCTCATGGATTATTAGGCGTGAACAGCTAGTAATTATGCCATGGGATACATGATCTCCCAGGGAGAAACGAAGCTCCAGAGCTCCCTACTCGCCTGAAAACCTACCTACCTATGGACTGGATCTCCAACTTCGCGACCGCCTGCCGTACACTCGCAGTTGTTCGTTCCGGCCGCTTCACACAAGGCACGCGAAGATAAATATTCTATTGCGTTTTGAGAGTTGCATCGAGTCGACGTCCTCTTGTTGGAGCTCTTGTACTGTCGGACCCTGTGGGAGAGCCTCACCGCCTGCTGTTTCTAGCTCGCCGAAGCCCCACGCACCACTCCTTCCAGAGACAACAGGCCTGATATACCCAAGTCTTCGGGAGTTTTCAACACCAAACGACCTACCTGTTTGGAGCCGGAACTCGCGCCAAAACGGACCTGCCCAGCTCATTTTGCCTTTTAACCAGGAATACGTTCATATCAACACGACTGCAGTACTCAAACACCCGGGGAGGGTTCTCTCCACAACTTGGCCTCGTTCGATTGCGAACCCCGATGAGACGCCCGCTGTCGGTGCCCTCGAGACAGCAATATGACCACCACCACCGCGGATGGCTCCGGTGCCAGCGCGAACCACTCAGGATTTGACCTCTCCACTACCGAAGTGGCCCTGTCGTCGTCTTCCACCGCCACCAGGATCGCCCATCTTCGCAGTCTGGAAGCGAAGGTTTCCCAAAAAGGTACGTTTGATGCCCGCCTGGTTGGATCACCCCTCTGCCACCACAACCCCCCGGCTCACCCCTCTCCCTAGAGATCGACTCCTCTGCCTTTCCTCAGCTACTCGAGCTCCTCTTCTGGACCCATGCCATCTATCACGACCGGTCCTCCCGACATGCCGTACAGAGTTGCCTCTCCTCGATCCTCGCGTTTGGTATCGACACCAAAGCCCTCTCCGCACTCGCCTCGACCCTGCGCGCCGAAGCCCAGAAGCACGGAATAGCCTCAAGCAATGCATTTGTCTTGGTGGAATGGTGTGGTGTCTTCATGCAGCAACTAGCAGGGACTGCGCAATGGGAAGCTGTCGCGTCGCAGATTCTCCTCGCAAATGCCGATGCCCTCGAGAGGTGCTTTCAACCGCCTACTCGAGGCACTGTCAGCAAGTCTGCCATTGTGGTGACTCGGAGGAGCCTACGGAAGCTCTTCGCTCCGAGCCAAAACCTGGAAAAGACCATCACGGATGCCATACGCCTCCTGACCGCCAAGGGCCCGTCGTCGACCGCCAGCAACGCCATTCTCCTTGGTGTTTTCGCCGGCGTTTCGTCACGAACTGTTCACGCCATTCCCATACTCGAAGGCTTGAAGTCAGAGTACCTGTCTTTCTACACGAGAGAGCTCGTCAGCTCCCGCACAACAATCCCCCTCCATATTGCTTCGGGCCTCCACGACTTCTTCTCGGATTTCCTCACGCTCGAGGATCTGACCAAGGACATCATTCCTACCCTGGAAAAGGGTCTGCTTCGCGCTCCCGAGATTGTGCTCAGCAGCATCTTGATTCCCCTGGTCCAAGCCATTTCCACCAGTTACGATCTCTCCGGCGTCCTCGGAGACCACCTACTGAAGCCGCTGATCTCCAACGTCAAGTCCAGCAACCCTGCTATCCGTCGCGGTGCCGTAGGGGCCTTTGAGGTCGTTGTCAGCCGCAGCCATGATCCTGCTGCCCTGGAGAAGGTGACGGACGAGCTCGTGGTGCCTCTGAAGGGGGGGAAACTGGCATCGGCCGACCACAGAGTACTTTTCTGCGAGATGATTTCAGCCATTCCTCCGTCAAAGCCCGTTGCTGAGAAGATCGTTATTGCCCTTGCGGCTGTCGCCTCGAAGGAAGGCAACGAGTCCGCGGCAATCGCAGAAACGTCGGCGCTTGCCAAGTTTTCGACGTTCCTGTTGAAGAACAATACAGAATTGTCCAAGACCGTTGCAGACTCCTTTGCCAAGGGCTTGTCGGATAAAAAGTATCCTCTCCGTCGCATCTGGATCCTGCGGGCTGGCGAGGTTGTTCTGAACGCCGCCAGCGGCGACATCTCACCCGCATTGTCCAAATTCGTAGACGTCGTACTCCCGAAGATGGTCGAAACATACACCGATGTCGTCAACAATCCGGCTGCAGCTGCCCAAAACAACATCGTCATCGGCGCCTATGTCCTCGTGGCACTGCGTGCACACCTCGGCCAGGGCGTGTCTGATGGCGCTCGCAGCATACTGTCGAAGATCTCTTTCGGAAAAGACAGTCTGGTCACCGAACCGAAGCCTTCCTTCCTCCTCAACACCAGAATATACGGAAAAGTGACCAACGAGGAGGAGCTGGTCTGGCTGACCAGGGCCTTGGCATCAGCAGCCACCGATGTGGCAGAGTCAACACCGGCGGATGTCAGGACTGCTTGGGCCCAGGCTCTCATCTACCTGATCACCGCGGCGGGTAGCCTACCCCAAGTCCGACAGCTTGCCAGCCAACGCCTTACGGACATCTACGTTGCGAGGCCCAGCCTGATTTCCCGCACGGTCATCGAGGCCCTCTGGTGCTGGGTCAAGTCCGTTGACCTGGATGAGAAAGATTCCGTCGCCGTTCTCGCCAAGTCGGGGACCTCCAACCTCCAGATGGTCTCCAGGGCAATCTGCCTCACGTCGAAGGAGTGGGAAGATCGAGCCACGTCAATCGACAAGAGTCTCCTCGAGGAACAAATGTGTTCTCTACTTGTCCTCGCCCGTCCCGACCTAATGCCACGTTGCAGCTGGATTGAGCTTTGTCTCCGTTCCGACATCGACCCGGGCCAGCTGGCAAGCAAGTACCAAGACGCGCTCATCGAAGAGATCTTGACAAGGACTGGGCCAGAGCAAGACTCTTCCATGGTCAAACAAGCGGCGTACAACGCTGCGGCTGAACTCGCCTTTGTCGCTCCCGAAATCATGACACCTCGCATCGTGAGTGTCATCCAGCAAGATCTCGATGCCGCTCAGCTCAAGAAGGTTGGCCCAATGGAGGCGGCCATTTTCCGGACGCCGGAAGGCCAGGCTTTCGTCGATATCTTGGCGAAGAAGTCGCAGAACACGATACCCGACAAGAACAACAAGGACTACGACATCTTGAAGTGGGAGGCTGAGCTTCGCAGTCAACTGGCACAGAAGAAAGGCCAGGAGAAGAAACTGTCGCCAGAGGACGCAGCCAAGGTCAAGGCACAACTCAAGAAGGAAGCGGAAATCCGACTGTCAGTACAACAGCTGCGGGCTCGCTTGCAGCGAGGCACGGGGATCATTCAGAGTCTGGCCAGCGGACCACCAACAGACGCTACGCTCTGGATCGGCCCAGTAGTGACAGCATTGCTTGATGTGATTCAGGCCGACTCAAGCCTTATCGCTGGCGACGCCCCTTCAAAGTCATACCTTGCCTGCTCCAACAAGATCTCGGACCGCCTGGGCCCCATGGGCATCTTTGTTGGTGCAGCAGCACTGAGAGCCAGAGGGGTTAGCGCTCTGCCGAACCAATATGTACAGGAATCGGTAGAGTCTCTGGTGACCAGGGTTCTCTATCGTCTTCGATCTGCGGGAGAGCAGCGGCCATTCGACCCTATTTCTCTCATCTACTTCCTCCCCCTCATCTTCTCAGTACTTGAGAACGGAGGATTTGGGGACACGGCGGATGACAAGGATACACAGCTTGTCCTTGCCGTTGAGTTCCTCACATACCACACCGACACTTGCCAGAATCTCGCCGTCCCGAGGGCCAAGGTCCTCTCCCTGCTCATCGAATCCATGGAGCGCTTCGCCCAGCATTACAAGCTCATCAGGGATTGCTTCGCCGATGCTTGCCGCTGCATCGCTCCCAACATCACCACGGATGAAATCGGCGTTCTGGCACGGGGTTGCCTCGTCAGCCAGTCCTCGGTGCGCACCACCGTCCTTCAGTGCATCAGTTCTGAGGTAGACATGAGCCAAGCAAGCTTTGTGACAGAGATTTGGCTTGCCTGTCACGACGATATTGAAGAAAACGCAGAACTTGCCCAAGAAATTTGGGCCGAGGGTTTCGCCACCGACGACAAGACAGCATTCCCGATCCTGCCGTACTTAGAGAGCAAGGACGCTCAGCTCCGGCGGGCCGCTGCCCGTGCTCTCGCCGAAGCCTGCGGCGAGCACCTCGCGACGGTCGACCCCATTATTGAGAAGCTTGAGATCGCGTACGCTTCACTCGCGAAGCCACGCGTTCAGGAACTCGACGACTATGGCATGCCCAAGAAGATGGACCTATCCGACCCCTGGGAGGGACGTCACGGCATTGGTCTGGCGTTTGGTGCCCTCTCCCCCCACCTGACAAGAGCGCAGTTGGACCCCTTCTTCGACTTCCTGATTCTGGAGGGTCCGCTCGCCGACAAGAACTCTGCCGTTCGAGGCCAGATGCTCGATGCTGCCATAGCCGCCATTGACACACACGGGAAGTCAATGGTCGAACCTCTGATGCTGGCCTTTGAGCGAACCCTTGAAGGGCCGGACAAGAATACTGAAGCGTCAGATCGGGTCAACGAGGCAGTTATCATCATGTATGGTGCCTTGGCCAAACATCTGGAAGCTGGCAGCTCCAAGCTTCCCGTCGTTATTGAGCGCCTGATCGCCACGCTGAGCACCCCTTCCGAAACAGTCCAGTATGCGATCGCCGAGTGCCTGCCTCCTCTCATCCGTGCCTACGGCGACCAGTCCTCGAAGTACTTCCAGCAGGTCATGGAGACTCTCCTGACGGCCAAGAAGTACTTTGAGCAGAGAGGCGCTGCATATGGATTGGCAGGCTTAGTCCAAGGCAGGGGAATCGCCTCACTTAAAGACCATCGCATATTGTCCACGCTGAGGGGAGCCATCGAGAACAAGAAGGACGCCGGCCAGCGTGAGGCCGCACTCATGGCGTACGAGCTCTTCTCCACCCTTCTCGGTCGACTTTTCGAGCCCTATGTCATCCAGATCGTCCCGCAATTGCTTACGGGCTTTGGCGATGCCAACGCCAACGTCCGCGATGCCTGTTTGGCCGCTGCCAAGGCTTGCTTCGCGCAGTTGAGTTCCTACGGTGTCAAGCAAATTCTTCCTACTCTTCTCGCCGGCCTGGACGACCAGCAATGGCGAAGCAAGAAGGGTGCCTGCGACCTCCTCGGCGCCATGGCATACCTTGACCCCCACCAACTTGCCATGAGTCTGCCGGACATCATCCCCCCGTTGACGGCAGTTCTCAACGACAGCCATAAAGAAGTCCGCTCCGGCGCCAACAAGAGTCTCAAAAGATTCGGCGAGGTCATCAACAACCCAGAGGTCAAGGGGCTGGTGGACATCCTCCTCAAAGCTCTCAGCGATCCCACAAAGTACACTGATGATGCCCTCGACTCCCTCATCAAGGTTCAGTTCGTACACTATCTTGATGCTCCTTCGCTGGCCCTGGTCACGCGAATTCTCCAAAGGGGTCTCGGTGAGAGATCCAACACAAAGCGAAAGGCCGCCCAGGTCATTGGCAGTTTGGCTCACTTGACAGAGCGGAAGGACCTGGTTTCCCATCTGCCGATTCTTGTGGCAGGTCTCAAGCTGGCTATCGTCGATCCTGTCCCCACCACCCGAGCCACGGCATCCAGGGCCATGGGCTCGCTCGTTGAAAAGCTGGGCGAGGACGCGATGCCGGACCTCATCCCGGGCCTGATGCAGACTCTAAAGTCAGACACGGGAGCAGGAGACCGCCTGGGCTCTGCTCAGGCTCTCAGCGAGGTTCTTGCCGGCCTCGGAACTACAAGACTGGAGGAAACTCTGCCGACCATCCTGCAGAACGTCGAATCCTCCAAGCCCGCCGTTCGGGAGGGTTTCATGTCGCTGTTCATCTTCCTGCCCGTCTGCTTCGGCAACAGCTTCGCAAACTACCTCGGCCGCATCATTCCTCCGATCCTTGCTGGTCTCGCCGACGATGTCGAGTCCATTCGTGAGACGGCTCTTCGCGCCGGTCGTCTACTTGTGAAGAACTTTGCCATGCGCGCCGTCGACCTTCTTCTTCCCGAGCTTGAACGTGGTCTGGCCGATGATAGCTACCGCATTCGACTCAGCTCGGTTGAGCTTGTCGGCGACCTCCTCTTCAACCTCACCGGTATCTCTGGCAAGGCCGAGCCAGGTGAAGAAGAAGAGCAGGAAGAGATGGCAAGGGAAGCCGGTGTATCTCTCCGGGAGGTGCTCGGGGAGGAGAAGCGGAACAAGGTCCTTTCCGCCCTCTACGTCTGCAGATGCGACACGGCCAGCGCTGTTCGATCAGCTGCCATCGGCGTGTGGAAGGCTTTGGTTTCCAGTCCTCGCACTCTCAAGGAGCTTGTCCCGACCCTGACCCAGCTCATCATCCGCAGGCTTGGAAGCTCCAACATGGAGCACAAGGTCATTGCCAGCAACGCCCTTGGAGAACTCATCCGGAAGGCTGGAGACGGCGTGCTCTCCACACTTTTGCCTACGCTGGAGATGGGCCTGCAGACATCGACCGACACTGATGCCAAGCAAGGTATCTGCCTGGCTCTCAAGGAACTGATCTCTTCTGCTTCCGAGGAGGCGCTCGAAGATCATGAGGACACACTGATATCTGTTGTGCGTACTGCGCTCACGGACTCAGATGATGAGGTTCGTGAAACCGCTGCAGAGGCCTTTGACTCGCTTCAGCAGATCTTAGGCAAGAAGGCTGTCGATCAGGTTCTGCCGTACCTCCTCAACCTCCTCCGGTCCGAGGCGGATGCGGACAATGCCCTGTCGGCACTGCTGACCCTTCTGACCGAAACGACGCGATCAAACATCATTCTGCCAAACCTCATTCCCACTCTCATTGCTCCGCCGATCACGGCGTTCGATGCCAGAGCCCTGGCTTCGCTGTCGAGGGTGGCTGGCTCCGCCATGAACCGCCGCCTGCCCAACATCATCAACTCTCTACTTGATGGTATTATCCAGTGTCAAGATGATGAGTTGCGCGCTGACCTCGAAACCTCGTTCGATACTGTGGTCCTCTCGATCGACGAGTACGACGGCTTGAATACGGTGATGAACGTCTTGCTCCAGCTCACAAAGCATGAAGACCATCGCAGACGCGCCGCGACCTGTCGTCACCTGGCCAAGTTCTTTGCCGCTGGAGAGGTTGACTATTCCCGGTACAATCAGGATATCATCAGGGCGCTGTTGATCTCTTTTGACGACCGCGATTCCGAGGTTGTCAAGAGCGCATGGTCAGCCCTGAGCAACTTCACCAAGAAGCTGAAGAAGGAAGAAATGGAGGCCCTGGTTCCCTCCACCAGACAAACTCTCAAGCAGGTTGGCGTCCCTGGTGCCAACCTGCCCGGCTTCGAGTTGCCCAAGGGCATCAACGCCATTCTTCCCATCTTCCTGCAGGGTCTGATGAACGGCAGCCCCGAACAGCGAACGCAGGCAGCCCTTGCCATCTCGGATATCATCGACCGCACCAGCGAGGCTTCGCTCAAGCCATTCGTCACGCAAATCACAGGTCCGCTGATTCGCGTTGTGTCGGAAAGATCAACAGAAGTCAAGGCTGCCATTCTTCTGACCCTCAACAATCTCCTCGAGAAGATGCCTGTGGCTTTGAAGCCGTTCTTGCCACAGCTGCAGCGCACGTTTGCAAAGTCGCTGGCCGATACGTCCAGCGAGCTGCTCCGCGGAAGGGCAGCCAAGGCTCTGGGCGCCCTGATCAAGTACACTCCCCGCATCGATCCCCTCGTTGCAGAGCTCGTCACAGGCTCCAAGACGTCCGACCCCGGCGTCAGGACTGCAATGCTCAGTGCCTTGTACGAGGTTGTCAGCAAGGCAGGTTCAAACATGGGAGAGCCGTCACGCGCGGCTGTTCTCAGCCTCATTGACCACGAGACGAGCGAGGCCGACTCGAACATGACAATCACCAACGCGAAGCTTCTCGGGGCATTGATCAAGAACGTCCCCGAAGACGTTGCCCAGTCGCTACTCAAGAACCGCGTAGTGACATCCCACATCAGCTCCTCGACAGTTCTTGCACTCAACGCCGTCCTGGTGGAATCGCCAGGTGCTCTCCTGAACAGCCCGCTTGCAGAGGACCTGCCGGATGTTCTTTGCCAGGGAATCACACACAAGACGGTAAGTACCTTTTGGATTCAGTGATTGAAATAGCACCTCACTAATGACCTTCCGAAGACGTTTGTTGCAGAGAACTTCATACTTGCCACCGGCAAATACTTCTTGTCGGACTGCCCCAAGAGCTTCGAATCTAACAAGAAGCTTTTCGAGACTTTGGCCGCTACGATTCAGCCGGGTCAGCCTACCGATTCCCGGAGACTGGCTCTTGTGGTAGTCCGAACAATGAGCAGGGTGCAGATGGACCTTGTGAGGCCACACGTCGCTCTGCTCGCCGGCCCTGTCTTCGGCAGCGTGAGAGACCCCGTGATCCCAGTCAAGCTGGCAGCCGAGGCAGCCTTCATCGCCCTGTTCAACGTGGCAGATGAGGAGAGCAAGGTGTTTGACAAGTTCGTGGACACGGCCAACCTGCCGCCCACTACGAAGAGGAGCATGCAGGATTACTTTAAGCGAGTTGCGTTGAGACTCGGCGCGCAAGTGCGGGAAAGGCGCGAGGCCGAGGGAGGCCAAGGCGGACTGGGGCTCTCGAATGATGAGGTTGAGGACGAGAAGGAGATTTGGAGCGTAGGCAAAGTCGAAGTTGGCGAAGACATCTTCGGCAAGTAGGTAGCAGGACGCCCTATGCGTGTGGGAAAAAGTTATGTGCATCATGATTTCGCGCCATGTTCATATTCCGTCCCAAGGTGCTACTGAATCGCTTGATCCCCTATTACCTCCATCAAGTTGGGCGCGCATATGGGAGACAGGGGACCCCTCAGTGCCACATGTGATTGACGAGAGACAGTGGCGAAATTCCTCAGCAGCGTGCAAGGCCCGTCTTCGTCCATTTGGTGAAATTTACACTGGCAAAACTGCACCTGCCGGCTAAGGGAAACTTAGTGTGGGGCCATACGTTTAGTGCTGGAAGTTGAGGGGAAGAGGTCATGTGACTCAATGACTCATCACAGCCCTCGCTTACTGGGACTAATCCGGAATGGTGCGCTTTGTCCCTCTGGCCTTCAAACCCACGAAAGAATTTTGAACCCCTCTCATACCTCCTACGATCCTCCGCCGCAACGACAGACCATCTCGAGCAAGGACGACGTCAAGATGTAAGTTGAGCAGACACATCCAATCCAGGGACAATGCATGGCTTGCGGGCAACGGAATTCACGAGCGCGGAACTGGACGGCATTCCAATTCCAGCACCGAAATCGCCACCAAAAGCCGACGACATCCTCATCAACCACACATGCCCGAATCGCATCCAACCCGACGACACACTCGCATCTACAAGGAAGACGATGATTACAAGGGATATGTGCTGACGGCGCCGATTGTACAGGGTCAACCTCCGCACTCAGAAGCGCCTGGCCGCCTCGGTCATTGGCTGCGGTCAGAACAAGATCTGGCTCGACCCCAACGAGGTCAGCGAGATCAGCAACGCCAACTCTCGCCAGACCATCCGCAAGCTGGTTTCTGATGGCCTCATCATCCGCAAGCCCGTCACCACCCACTCCAGGTCTCGTGCCCGCGAGCTGAACCTCGCCCGCCGCAACGGCCGCCACCGCGGCTTCGGTAAGAGGAAGGGTACTGCCGACGCCCGTATGCCCAGCCAGGTCCTCTGGATGCGCCGCCTCCGTGTCCTCCGTCGTCTTCTGGTCAAGTACCGCGACAACGGCAAGATCGACAAGCACCTGTACCACGAGCTCTACCACCTGAGCAAGGGTAACACCTTCAAGCACAAGCGCGCCCTGGTCGAGCACGTACGTACCACCCCGATGGGCTACACCGGAAGCCTATTTCTTCCAACGTCCAGACACTAACATGTCTCAACAGATTCACCGTGCCAAGGCCGAGAAGGCCCGCGAGAAGTCGCTCAAGGAGGAGATGGACGCCAAGCGTGCCAAGACCAAGGCCGCTCGCGAGCGCAGGGTGGAGAGGCAGACGGCCAAGCGCAACGCTCTCGTTGCCGACGAGGAGGAGACCCAATAAATGAATACCATGGCTTTCTCTCGATCTCGGTCATAAGAAGGCGGCTACATTCGGAGTCATCGGGTTGGGTCATCCTTTTATTTTTGCGTCCTACTTGGTCGTTATGGTGACGAGCGGGACTTTGGCATGTAGCATCGAAAACGGAATGCGATGACACACGGCAACGGAAAAGATCTTTCACCCAAAAATCACCGTGCCCTACTACTGTTGATGAACGGGGCCAGCCTCACGGCACGAGTTTACACAGACGAACTGAGTAGGCAGCTTGACTGGGCCTGTCGATGAAAGACGGCATCTGCGACGGATGTGGTTTCGCGTAGCAAATGCACGAGGAGACTGTGCAGACATGATTGATCAATGCGGATGACGAGTAAACCCCGAATGACCGGTACTCTGGCATCGTCGTGATTCCGGCGAGGAATTTGTTTGCGACGGACCTAGTTGGTCGCCCAAGTGCGCCTTGCTTGCTGGACACCTTCAAGTTGCTACTTTGAAATCAAAAACAAAACATCCTCCGAGAAGCAGAACTACCACAAAGGCCCCAGGAAACAAAGATATAAAAGCGTACAACCAGGAATTGGATCGGTTCAAGCTGTCCCCTTAAAAGGTGGTGAGGTGCGGGGACATGTCAGCATGCTCCCGCGCCAAGGCGGAAAGGCCAATCAGTCAAGCAGTCTCGTCATCTCCAATTTTAGTTGTGAAGAAGAGAGGAAGGAAACGTGAAAATGGCCTGTGGACCGTGGTGGCTTATAAACTGAGAGATACTGTGCGAAGCCATCAGAGCACTGTCCAGTTCGTCGACTTACTAAGCTCCAAGTGTCGCGGGCGTTCCCGATGACCCACGACCACCGCAGTTGATGTCACTGCGCTCTGCCTGAGGTTCGCCCGGTGGAGGCGGCTGGGCCAAGCGGGTTGGCTCGGCTCTCGATCCGAAAGCTGGGTGCTGTGTTGCCCTCGACGGCCCGCGAATCAGTGGCACCATCCATCCAACCTGCGGTGGGCTCCCTTGCCGACTCGGATGATATCAGTACAACAGGCCCTCTTGCCATCTTCAACCTCCTACCGCCGTCTTCGATCCACCTCACAGATCTAGAGGTCCTCGAGCTTTCAGTAGCTGGACCATACCCTGCAGCGCAACATGTCCTTCCCAGTGCGAAGCACATCGCGCGCATTGCGCTGCTTGCCCCGGTCCGCACCACGCGCCTGTGCTCCCGGTGCCAGAACCACCATCGGCACGACAAGCCCCCAATGGCCTTCGTCACCTGTACCGACCAGATGGCTTTCGTCCATGAACGTCGAGTCTCAACAACAGGCATGTCGTTGATATCATCCTCTCTCTGTCCTCCGCATGGGCTTACCTCTGTGCTTCTCTCCAGCTCCTCTCTGGTCACCTCCGCGAGGCCGACCCCGCTGTCTTTGACATCATCGAGAAGGTGCGGGCTTCCAACCACATAAAGATACGCGACGAGCTGCTGACCCAGCTTCCTGATTAGGAGAAGAACAGGCAAAAACACTTTATCAACCTTATTCCCTCGGAGAACTTCACCTCCCAGGCCGTTCTCGACGCTCTGGGCAGTGTGATGCAGAGTAGGTAGCTCCGTTGATGCATCCGCATGCATATCACTAAACGAGGTTGCGGCAGACAAGTACTCCGAAGGGTACCCTGGTGCCCGCTATTACGGCGGAAACGAGTTCATCGATCAGTCGGAACGGCTTTGCCAGCAGAGGGCCCTGGAGACTTTCGACCTGGATGCTGCACAGTGGGGTGTGAATGTTCAAGGTACGTCTTTCGGCTTGCGCCTCTGAGCGCTCGTAACGATCTTTCCAACTAACCCTGGCAGCGCTTTCTGGCGCCCCTGCCAATCTCTACGTCTACTCGGCGTTGATGAACACCCATGACAGGCTCATGGGGCTCGATCTTCCCCATGGAGGCCATCTCTCGCACGGATATCAGACGCCGACCAAGAAGATCTCGGCAATCTCCAAATACTTTGAGACCCTCCCCTATCGACTCGATGAGGCCACTGGTACAATCGATTATGATGGTCTCGAGCAGCTTGCTACCACCTACCGTCCCAAGATCATTGTTGCCGGAGCCAGTGCCTACAGCAAGCTCATTGATTACAAGCGCATGCGTGACATCTGCGACAAGGTGAACGCTTATCTCCTCGCCGATATGGCACATATTTCCGGCCTCGTTGCTGCCAAAGTTCTGCCGGGACCGTTCGGTTACGCAGATATTGTCACCACTACCAGCCACAAGAGTCTGCGGGGACCCCGCGGCGCCTTGATCTTCTTCCGCAAGGGCGTTCGCCGCCAGACCTCCAAGGGAGAGGAGATGTACGATTTAGAAACCCCCATCAACTCATCCGTCTTCCCTGGCCACCAGGGCGGTCCCCACAATCACACCATCACGGCTCTTGCTGTGGCTCTGAAGCAGGCTCAAGGCCCCGAATTCAGAGCATACCAGGCCCAGGTACTCACCAACGCAAAGGCCCTCGCACACCGGCTCGGAGAGCCTAAGGAGAAAGGCGGACTCGGTTACAAACTGGTGGGGGGTGGCACTGAGAACCATCTTGCCCTCGTCGACCTGAAGCCGCAGGGCATCGATGGGAGCCGGGTCGAGCGCGTTCTTGAGCTTGTTGGCGTTGCTTCCAACAAGAACACGGTCCCCGGTGATCGTTCCGCCCTCGTTCCCGGCGGCCTTCGAATCGGCACCCCTGCTATGACTACACGCGGCTTTGGCGAGGAAGACTTTGGCCGTGTTGCAGACATCATAGATCGCGCAGTGACCATTACCATTCGTTTGGACAAGGCAGCCAAAAAGTCGGCAGCCGAACGAGGCGAGAAGAAGCCCAACCTGCTGCGGCACTTCATGTCGCATCTGGGCAACGGAGACTCGGATCCTGAGATTGTCCAGCTGCGCTCGGAGGTCTCGGATTGGGTCGGGACGTATCCTCTGCCTTGGGTCTCGGGCAACTAGGCGGTAGCTAGGGAACATTCCGGCTACTGTATATCACTTTTCTTCATTCAAGCAAGGGCTACACAAGCAGAGGTCACGAGTTTTTTATCGGGTTTTGGAGCATAGTAACCAGGTCTTCGTTCCACATCTCTCCAACGCAAAACTAGCCTCGCTTTCTGAGCATGCAGTGAATCGTGCATACGCGTGTTCACTTCTTCTGCTGCGACCCAGCAGAGGACAGCTTACCGTTGTCCGGTCGACTCTCGCCGCCAATGGCACCGCTTTTGACCAAAATGTCGGAAACTCCCTTCCTCTTCATGTACTCCGTGTAATAAGTCTCCAGCGCAGCAAACTCGCTCCATAGATCCGATCCGAAGTGTCGTAATATGTCGTGCAAAACTGGTAAGAAGGCAAAATCGGCAAGTGTTGGGTCCTGGCCTGCGATGAACGGCGCCTCGGTAGCGTGTGTTTCCCATACGAGAAGCTCCTTCTTTATCGCATTGGGATCATCGGAAGCGCGCCATTTATCAAGTAGGCCGAGGCCTTGTTGGAATCTGGTGTATGTCCGAGCACTTTGGGGTTGGGGAGAAGAGCCTGAGCCACGGGCGCCGTACACTGTATCGAGATACAGCATAATGGCAAGATCTCCCTGCACTTTCGTCTTGGCCGTGTCGTTGTCCATGAACTTCACCGTCGCAGCTGCCACAGCGGCATGGTCGGCAGCATCCCCGCCATCTGCCGCTGAGGTGGCCATGCTTCCTTTGGCGTAGCTGATGTTGAACTCGACCAGAGTGAGCCGTATCCGCGAGTTTGTGGTTGCATCTGAGCAGTAGAATAAACGAGGCGAACTGCTCATATGCAGAACGTCAAAACCGTTTCCGTAATGCTCTTCCCAGTCAAAGTGGCTTGAGTGGTTTTCGGTCCCAAAAGCCCTGAGCATGGCAACCATCTCATCAGATTGGCCATTGACGACAGGCTTCGCTTCCTCCCTGGTCTTGGAAGTGGCACCTTGACCCCAGATGAGCGCGTTGTCGCTGTCGAGGAATGTTCCGATCTGCCGGAAAGTAAGTGAGATACGACCGCCCGCGAAGGCAAGCTCGGCATCAGACTTGTCCCGGTCCATTCTCTTGTCTTGCTTGATGGAGTGAAGCCAACGCATATTGGTTTTCAGGCCTACACGACATAGAGAGTTGTGGGGAAGCCTGGCGCGCTGAATCTTGCGCTTGTTGCCCTCGCTCGGTGGTGGGCTGGTGGATGCGCCAGTTTGGGGGTCTCTGTCTGTTCGCTTTGTCCTGAAAACCATCGTTCTCTCTGCTCCCAGGCTGACATTGGTGATGTAGGACCCTTTTACAATGTCAAGAGTCTTGTCACTGTGCTCCGATATGTAGTCTGTCCCGTCCCGATAGAACTGGATGAGAACATGATTCAACGGATGCCCCAGGTGCTTCTCCGCCTCCGCCTTTATTGCTACCACCGAAGGCGAGAAAGGGAGCAGAGGCGGCGCCTCATCGGAGGGGTGGCGGTATACAGGCATGCTGCCATCGGCGGCGACGCTGCCCTGCACGGCCACCAGGCGAGGGACTTCACCTCCTTGATGAGACATCTTTTGCCAGTTGACCTCACCCCTGAGCTTGTCGAACATGCCGTCTGCCATCGAAGGAGGAAGCACGTCGAGGATGACTGTGGTGTCGCCCTCGCAAAGGGTTTCCGGCTCCAGGGGGGGCTGGGGCCCGTCCTCGGCAGCTGCAGAGCTGGGAAGCTTGTCGTTTTTGCCAGGGATAGGGGCATTTCCCCTGTCAGGACCTGCTGGCACTGTTTTTCCGGCTCCGTCTGGGCGCTTTGATGCTGCTATCTCGGGCTCCTCGTCGGCCAAAGGCAAGATGGGTACAGCCAGTGGTTTCTCGCTACTCGTGTGGCTGGTTCCCTGTGTGTCCCTCGCCTGACCGATGTTGGTGGAAGGCCCGGAGTCTTTGACAGCATGCTTGAGGCGAGAGACTGGCTGAGCCTCGGGGTCGACTTCGAGAGCTGGACCTGCGGCTGTCGAGGCTGTCGAGTCCGGGCCATGATTGGGAGGTCCTGGCTCGGTCAACTTGAGAGCAGCCAGCTCCTCGTGAAGGTCTGGGGTCCTGCCGAGGGTCGCTGTCTTTGCTCGTGTCTGTGGCTGTGGCTGAGCATTTGGGACGTCGCCGAGGATGATGCTGCTTTGGACAACGTCGCATCCGGTAGCTTCCACCATGGCTTCAAGGGCAGATGACTGACGCGACGATGAAATGTAGCCACAGCAGTCTTCGACAATGGTTATGGTAAATCCGTACATGGCAGCATCGACGGCAGTGGCGTAGACACCGACGTTCCCAAGTGACCCGCAGATGTACAGCTCTGTGATGAGCCTGCTTCTCAAAAGATGCAACAGTTGACCCGATTTAAAGGCCGAGTAGTGAGATTTGATAAAGGTGATGTCTCGAGGGCCAAAGGTTTCCTTGATATGGGAGGGTACCTGAGAGCCCGCCGGGGTTCGGACGCAGGCGGCACCACCCTGGGTTAGGAACGCCTCCGGATCAACATCTGTAGCAACCTGAATCATGGCGGATCGACGTTGCAATATAGATAGTTCGACCAAGATGGGCTCATCCGATGTCAGAACACTTTCCCCGGCAACGGGCCGGCTTTTGGCGAACTCGCTGCACACCCAGACCACATGACTAGACTTGCGAAAATGACTGGCAAGGCGGAGGGTGCGGTCGACAAACCCCACTGGCTCGACGACGGTGAGAGGCCCCCGATCGTCGAGGAAGTCGCTCTGGAAATCAATGACGACGAGCGCTTTGCGCACAGGAAGTTTCGGAATGGCGGAGGGGTCGATGGGAAACATGACTGGGCAGCCTGGTGTTGATGTGCTGAGGGTTGGGACGACCAGGCGGTGAAGGCGAAGACTGGAAAACTTGAAGACCAAGTGTTGAAGTGGCTGGGGTTTTCCTGGTTGCGGTAGGCATAGATAGAGTCGAGGATAGGGTGTGTTCAATTGCGGCCACATAAGCCGGTCAATTAAATAGGAAAAGAAACATTTGTGACGGGAAAAGTAGCCTGCCTGCCTTTGTGATGTGATGAAAGCGGCGATTTAGGTTGAACCCCACCTACGTACCTTGTCAACATGCCACCATCGGCCTTAGGACCTAGGTATTGCTCAACCACCTCAGCCAGACGCAGGGAGCGCAGTGTATGGCAGCGAGGCCAGCTACCTAACGCGCCTCTGCCAGTGTCATGTTGCACCTACAGAGGGGACACAACCATGAAAACAACCAGCTATTTAGCTGGTCTACCATGGCTGGTTGAATGTTATGCCCTGCCCGACTCGGCAGGTATTGGCATAAATCTCGACAAGCAATTTCCGAGCGAAAGTCGCGTCTTCTCTGACAGCATAGGTTGTATATTTCGGCACTCGTGATGGAAGACGTCGGGCAGCGCTCTTTTAATGTCTAACTGGACTCTGCGTCTCACAACACCGTGCCACCTGGCATTAATGACCTCTTCCCCTGTCGCGACACTGGCTTCCTTTGGTGCCTTGCCTCCGAATTTACTATCATACTGTGATCGGCAATCTCTCCCTGGCCGCTCTCAACACCATCTCGTCTCAGGAATTTGCGCATGGCGGACTCCCAAGACTCATGACGTTCTTTGGTATCGCTGCCTCTCTTCGAAAGATTACTGACTTCTTTCTGTTTCCGCAGCTTCGATGCCCGGACAAGAGCCCGTAGCGCTTCCTCTCCTTGCTTAGCAGCCTTGGCAGCCTCCTCGCGCAGCTTCTTCGAGTCGCGTTCGCCGTCGTCCTCGCGGGGGGTATATCGGTATGTATGTTTACTTGGAAAGACTGGGAATGACTTCGGAATGTATGGGCGGTCTTCTTTCTCTGGCTTGCCGCTGAGGTCCTCGGACAAGAGCGGGAGATCCAGATCCAAAACGTCGTCTTCGAGAACTGCATCAAAGTATGCTGGTGTGAGCTTGTCCGCTGACACCGGGTTTCGGACGTGAGGTTTGAGCGAAGAGGTGACCAGAGTGAACCTTCGCAAGGTAGATTCATAGTCTGAAGGGGTGGGCTGCTCCCTGCGAGCGTTCAACGAGACGATTTTGAGATCCTCAACGAAGGAGGACAAATCTGGGTTTGAGTGTTAGTGGAAACGTGCATCGGCCTAGGCCGAGGGCATTGAGGTGGCCAGGCAGGAAGAGAGGGTCGGGCGTACAGGTCTCTACCATGGATACCATGCTCTCCATCGCCTCAGGGGTTGCCGAGTCGAAGCCGACGCATTCAAGTCCCAGTGCAACGGAGCGCCGAAGGCCCTCTTTTGCCTGGTACTCTAAAGATGGTATTACTACCTCTCTTGCGACCCCGGTAGCATGATCCAACCCAAAGGTGTCTGGCTCCCTGCTGCCCTCGGAAGCGGTAACTCTTTGCCGTTTGTTGGTAAGTGTTTCCGTCGCGGAGCTGTCTCCTGCGCCAAGGCTTCTCTTGCGCGATTCGGACTTGGGGGATTCGGAAAGAGGCGGCGTCGACATTCTGCTGATCGGTGGACAGGGAAGGGAAGAATCCCGTCCTTTGTCGTACTGGGGCGTGGTTTGTAGGTCAACAACCTTTCATTCGCTGGGCTGGCGTTGGAAGTGAAGAATCGGATCGGCAGGTCGACTTGGCGTTTACGCTGGGACTATTTCGGGAAAGAGGTAACTGGCAGCAAGTACGTAAATACCTGTCCGTTTCTGCGCCACTGTTGGAGCTTGATGATGGGGAGGTTGGTTGCACTGTCAACGGCAGAAACGAAGGAGCTTGATACCCAGGCCTCAGGTTGCGCCTCCCGTCTGAACGGGCAGTCGAGTGTGACAGCTCAGGTCATTGCCGCGTAGCGTGGCCGGCGCGCCGCGGTCGTCCCCTGTCAGTATCCACTGCCCCCATAGTAAATGGGGCCTGCAGCCTGACCTCCGGACCCCTGTTTGATTGGGGCAGCAATCTGCAAGGCTATCAGGCGCTTTCCCAGAACAGGCACGGTCCCCGCCCTAAGCGAATTTTTTCCGCACACAACCTACCTGCCAGACAATTGCAGCCCAGACTGGAGCTGTTGCACTCTACCTCACCAGACTCAGATTTCTTACATCCGAGTCCGCGACAACTTTTCTTCCCATTCTCGTCCACAAGATCGTGTCGATTGTCGCACATTCAGAATGGCTGAGCAGTTGGTTCTGAAGGGCACCCTCGAGGGCCACGTGAGTTCCTCTTGTTCCGCCGCCTGGCGCCCTCGGCACTTGCTGCGTCGAAGGCTTCATTCATGAATTGGGGACGGCCCGGCTAATGCGTGGACGACACAGAATGGCTGGGTCACCAGCCTGGCTACCTCCATCGAGAAGTATGACGACTCCAACAGCAACACGCGGAACGATTGGCAGACCCGTAGGCTGACTTGCTCTGCAGCCCCAACATGCTCCTGTCCGCCTCTCGCGACAAGACCCTGATCATCTGGAACCTCACTCGCGATGAGACCCAATACGGCTACCCCAAGCGCTCCCTCCACGGACACTCCCACATCGTCTCGGACTGTGTACGTTTTCAGCCTGCCGACTGATGGGCGATCAAGCGTTGCACGAAACGCCGTTCGCCAAGTCCACATCGATCCATTCAGCTGACATCATTTCCTTCGACATAGGTCATCTCGTCGGACGGCGCCTACGCCCTCTCGGCGTCTTGGGACAAGACCCTGCGTCTCTGGGAGCTCTCCAGCGGCACCACCACCCGTCGCTTCGTCGGCCACACCAACGACGTCCTCTCCGTCTCCTTCTCTGCGGACAACCGCCAGATCGTTTCGGGCTCCCGCGACCGCTCCATCAAGCTCTGGAACACCCTCGGCGACTGCAAGTACACCATTACCGACAAGGGCCACACCGAGTGGGTTTCCTGCGTGCGCTTCAGCCCCAACCCCCAGAACCCCGTCATCGTCTCTTCGGGCTGGGACAAGCTCGTCAAGGTATGCATATCCTCTCCACTCTCCTACAGGCTCCCCGACACGACGGCAACACCAAGACTGGCACCACATGATGTTCTGCAACAACAAAGTATTTGCTACTTCAGAGCTTGTTCACGCAAGCCATGAGACTATTATTTCACCCTGCACTGATATTTCGCCACTTGGACAAGTCTTTTGCCGTCGGCCGGTCTGCTTGTAGAGCTTTTTATCTGTTCATTGCCCGATTCGCTGACACCTTTGTCCCCCCCAACAGGTTTGGGAGCTCAACACCTGCAAGCTGCAGACCGACCACATTGGCCACACTGGCTACATCAACACTGTGACCATCTCTCCTGATGGCTCGCTCTGCGCCTCCGGCGGCAAGGACGGTACCACCATGCTGTGGGACCTTAACGAGTCCAAGCACCTCTACTCCCTGAACGCCAACGACGAGATTCACGCTCTTGTCTTCTCTCCTAACCGCTACTGGCTCTGCGCCGCCACTGCCACCAGCATCATCATCTTCGACCTCGAGAAGAAGAGCAAGGTTGACGAGCTGAAGCCTGAGTTCACCGCCGTCGGCAAGAAGAGCCGCGAGCCCGAGTGTATCTCTCTGGCCTGGTCGGCCGATGGCCAGACCCTGTTCGCCGGTTACACCGACAACATCATCCGCGCCTGGGGCGTCATGTCGAGGGCATAAATCCCTCGTTGCGTGACGGACTTGGGACAAGATGGGTCCCCAAATGGGATAGGGATGGAGACGGTAGATCATGGCGGGCGTCCTAGGCTGGCTTCGTTGTTTGGTCTTTCGGATGCACAGGGTCGGTCAATCGACATCGTTGAGGGGATGGGACATGACTGCATCGCTGGCTTATAAAAAAGTCAACGAACGAACACTGGACATCAAAATCCCAGAAAGGCAAACCGAATGAAAAACTCTTCGCATGTTACCTCGGCCCTGTGTGTGCTCTATGTTTCTCCGTAACCCTCTCGACAATGACATGTATTGACAGGCCCGGCCTCCGACTGGTGGAACTTGGCCCAGCTCGACCTGGGCTCAACTTCAAGGACCCCACTGCGGTGTTGCGAAGTTTTGAGGTCGTGATGTTTATTCTTTGTGCTAGTAATTGGTCGAGACCTCTCCAAAGGTACTCGCTCTACCCTCTCGCCTGCATATGCACGGCTTCAATGTGTAGGCCGGCGCCAACACTTTGAGCTCGCGAGGGTGCTTCCCTGACTGACCCAGCTGCAAGATCAGGCATGATCTGGTGACCCTGAATCGCCGCCTCTAATTCTCGACATCGTACATGGGCGCCGGACCGGGACCTGTTAAACCGTCCAGTGTCTTGATTTGTTTCCTTCTCCGCTTCACTCGATTCGTGCCTTGATCGTGCCCATGATGGCATCGTGGACATCGCACACCCTTTTGGCTAGCTGGATTCCAATATAGCGTCACGGGAGGTGACCCTCTCACATGAAGGGTGGCAGCGAAAAGGGGTAGCCGCCGTTCTTGATTCGGAAGATGCTGAGCAAGAAGCTGTACAGCACAAACAAGACGACACCCCAGGTCACCACGGCGATCTGTTGCCTCTTAGGGTCTGTCATCCTGGGAACCTTGGTGGCCAAGCCGATGGTGCAGAATGCAAGCAAGGCATCTACAACAGCATGTTAGCTTGCAAACACTCGGAAGTTGTCTGATGATACTCACAAACGCCAGCAACAACCTGCGTCTCCATGCCGAATTGGTTCTGGAAGCCTCCGGCGAAGTATGAGACCCCTCCCTTGCCGTTGCCAGCCACGTAAGGCACCTTTCGGATCTGGTTGAACATGTGACCGCTGGTGAACAGAAGGATCGCAAAGAGGCTGAGACCGGCCCAGAGCTTGCGGCTTTGGATGAGAGGAATGAGGTAAGGGGATGCTGTAATGAGTGCAGTAACGGTGCCAAGGCTGAGAACAGTCCAGGAGAACCATCGCACCCAGTTGATGGGGCGTCGAATGGAGGGTTGAGGTCGACCTTGCAGATGGCGAGCAAGCCAGGAATGAACCTGCTCGGCGACCTGAGGACTACGGCGATATTAGATGGGTCCAAAATAGAGCAACACACGATGGTCGCTTACCCGGTTGTGAAATCGTAACGAAGAGGCTCGGGGGAGGCGACCGCGTGAGGACCGGTGGTGGGCTGGAAGAGCAGAAGAACGGGCGCGGTCTGAAGACCAAGCTGCACAAGAGGTCCATCGTCAGCAAAATGCAAACACCGTCGCTAGTAGAATCAGGGATAGACGAACCGACATGAAGGTTTCGCGACCATCCGCAAAGTCCAGGGTTCCGAAGATGACACGGGAATCGCCCTTCTTGTCGCCATTTGTCCAGCTACGGGCTAGGATGTCCCACTCGGGCTGGAATTCCCTGCACAGCTGGCAGCCGTAGCGAGCGTCCATGGCAGTCAGGAGGACCATGGCAGTATAGTCGCGCGGGGCACCCGTAAGCTTCTTGAAGCTAGAATCCGCGAGCTTGACTGGCGATGCAGCCAAAGCCTTGGAATGGAAGTCCAGGAAGCGCTGTTCGGGCTGCTGCTTTGCGGCCAGCGCACCGATCGCCATCAGCGAGGCGCTGATGATCGTGGAAAGACGCATCTCGAAATGACAATGGGGAACCACGCTGGGAAGAAGAGGAATGAATTGGATATCGCAGCTGGGTGTGCCGCAGTAGCTTCAGGCGATGGTGCCTCAATTGAACAACGTAGGTGGCCACTTGCGTTCAAGTTCCGATAACAACCTGATAAGGGACCTCGTAGCTTCAAGGGGAATCCCCACTCTACCAGCTTACCTGAAAGCCGTCACGTGTGTCCAGTGTGTCAGAGGCAGACAGGTTCACGCTAGGCCATTTTGGGAACCTTGTTTACCCAAGCTCCGTCTAAACATCGTCGATGCTGGCCGCTGCTCTCATTCGCAACATTGCTTCGACACACTGTACTCGCTGATTGAACCCCTACGAGTCCGGCTCATCATAACCAGAGCCTCCATCGGCTGTTGATCAACCAGTATCTACTTCTTCATTCGCCTGTCTTGTCGCGTGAAGCAATCTGTGATTCTCATAACGACGAGGACCGGGATGGCGTCTCGAACGCGTGGGAAAGTGGCTCATCAGGTAAGTAATCACCTGGAACGAACCGCACCATCCAATGCTAATCGCGTTTCAGCCGGCCCCCTCGACTCATGATCTGGAGCTCAAGCATCAAGAGAGCATTCACCAGTTGCAGATCATTTCCAAGGATGAGGAGTCAAGAAGACTTCGGGTTCGCAGACACGTAGAGGGCAGCGATATGCAGGACCTCCGCCAGCAGCTCACAGTCAGAGATTGCCAATTGCGGGAGCTGCAATCCAAACTCCAACACGCGGAATCTACGACCAAGCTGGCCAAGGAGGCTCTCGTCAAAGCCCAGAATGCTCTCACAACACAGACACGAGAACTCACATGCCTCAAAGTTGGTAATGTCCTTTACTGGTACTTATCCGCAGTCTCTGACCTGTATTCTCCTCCTAGGCCGAGCTCAACGCAAGCAACACCGCAGTGGAGGACTCAGCACAGATATTTGCGGAGAAGCTGCGCCTAACCCGGGAGCTTAGCACTCTTAAGCCAGAGCTCGAAAATCTTCGGGCGCAGATGACTCACCACACGAATGTCGTTGCCGAGAAGCTTTCTCTCGAACGCCAGCTGAACACCGCCGAGGTTGAACTGGAAGCCGAGAAGAGAGCTCGGCGCGAAGTGGCGAAGCGAGACGACCAAGGCAAACAGGTCGAGGAAGAACTCCGGCGACTGCTGAAGGATGCGGAGAAGCGAGTCGCGGTCGAGAAGAAGGAAAGAGAGCGCCAGCAGTCCGTGTCGGACACACATCTCAAGCAAATCGCCAACATCGACGAGCTCAACGGAAGGGTACGGAGTCTAGAGCAACAAGTCCTTACGGAGAGGCGCGACAAGGACAAAATTGCCAGAGAGGCCGAAGTTTCCAAGGCCGAGGCGCAGGCAAGGACTGAGATGCTGGAGCAACGACTGGAAGCTCTAAGGGCAAAGCTGCGAGCAGCCCAGGCTGACAGGAATTCCAACAAGTCGAATGCAACGCAAGACGAACATACACACGACAGCGGACGGGGCGCACCACTGCGAAAAGGCACCACCCAACAGTCAGTCAACAGGAAGCGCAGTGCGCACGAGATGAGCATCGTCAACTCCACGGGCAGCAGTCCAGATTCCATGGACATGAACAACCGCAAAGCGGCAAAAAAACGCGCCGCCGAACAGAGCTTCGCCGGAGAGAAGTCACTCTTCTCTGTGACGCCTTTCCTCAGCCGCAACAAAACTTTGAGCCTTGACGCTCTGGCCGAGGAAGACGAGGAGGATCCCGACACCTCTCACATACCTCAACACGGACTCGACCGCGTCAGCGAGCCTCCTGAAGATTTGTCCAGTGCGCAAGCTGCAGAAGATACCACAGTCCCCACGGCCCCCACGGCTCGCAAGACAAACCTGGAACCCAGAGCGGCCACGCAAAAGGTTCCTAAGCCTCGGGGCAGGCCAAGGAAAGTGCTTGTCGAAGCATCGCCGAATATCGCAATCTCGGCACCTTTGCCGAGAAAAGCAAAGGTCGCAAATGGAACTGCCCGGGAGAACCTGGCCGGAGCGACAAAGAAGCCAGCATCCGTTCTCTCGACGACGGGTACGGTCATCGCCGAAGACGCACTTCCGGAAACCCTGACCCTGGATATCTCTGACGACCAACTGAGAGCTAAGCAAATACCCAATGGGCCAGATGCAGAACTGAAGAAGAAGAAGCGGCGACTTGCTACCGATGTATCCAAGACGATCTTCGATGAGCCGGAGCCAGAGGTTCCCAGTAAGGTGAAACGGATGGGGAAGACTCAGCTCAGCACTGGCGGTGCTGGACAGGGTGCCTTGAAGGCCAAGAAGATTGGGATGGCACGATCCGGTTTCGGAGGTGCGCACTTTTCGCCACTGAAAAAGGACCGGCGGGGTGTCGGTGCAAGTTTCCTGATGTGACGAACATGCATTACCTGGGGGGGGGGTGTCAGCGATTTGAATCGTGATAGGCGCGCCCCGCATGAACATGAAATCATTGGAGCGGCATGATATGTTTATCGTATATTTCTCCCTCGTGCTCTCCTCCCCCAGTGAGTACCTTGCAGTATTATATGTCGTTCATCTAGGGCGGTGCTGCTGCATGTCATGGACGTTGCCTCGAACCTCTGGAGACGACCCAGGCATCAAAATGACTAAGCCGACGCTCGTGAAGGACCGGGCACCTTGACAGGGAAAAACGCATCAACCCATTTCAATCCAGTCAACATGCAAAGTAAACACGATACAACATGTTATATCGGTGCTCAAACCGAATGCTAATGCCAAGGCTGCCAGCCAGCATGTTACCGTGGACGCGGCGCACTGCTGGGCTCGGGAAAGCCCAGCAAATTTCAGACCAGGGAATCAAGCTCGCATGTACACGATCCGGCGTCGGCCTCACATTAAACAGCGTCGAATCACCTCGATTCTCGTCCTCAAACTCGAGATGGAAAGCTCGCCAGGGCAATGATTTATACGCAAGGGAGGCGAGAGTTCAGGGCCTGAAGAGTCGAGCAGCGTTCAAGCTTCTAGAGGCAAGTATATTTCCAGGGGGCATCAGAACAAAACTAATGCGTTTTTTTGTAGCTGGACGCAAAGTACAGCGTGTTCAAAAAGGGGCAGGTCGTCGTGGATCTAGTAAGTGACCAACACCCTTCTCCCGGCAAACATGTACACAGCCCATCTTACCTGACATCTCTCACTGTAGGGCTACGCACCTGGGAGCTGGTCACAAGTTGCCGTGGAGCGAACCAAGCCGACTGGCAGGGTCGTCGGAATCGATCTCATTCCTGCGCAGCCCCCCAAAGGGGTGTCGACGATACAGGGCAACTTTCTGTCTCGGGACGTTCAGTCGATGGTCAAACAGTTCCTCATGGCGTCATCCTCCCGGCACGGAGCCCAACAGGAAACCGATGTGCAAAACAGAGCCGCCCAGGAAGCAGGCGGAGCACACGATTCTACCAACGGTGACCAGTCTCGAAATAAGGACCAGGGATCGAGCCCGAACCCTGCTGAGGCGAGTCCTCCGGCAACCGTAAATCCTCGCCTGGTAGACGTGAGTGCTTCCCAGTATCCCTTGCGCCTCGGCAACGCAACTGACAGTTCCTCAAGGTTGTATTGAGTGACATGTCAGCACCTTGGGATCAATCCACCGGCTTTGGCTTGAACACTTTGAGTAATCCATATGATAGGCTGATGAACACGAGCGGGATTGGACTGCGTGATCATGCAGGCAGCATGGTGAGTTGTCCCACGCACAGCTCCGTTGCTGCCACATCACAAACAGTAACATGCTCGCTAGCTGACGACGGGGACTCGCTCCCGACACAGGACCTGTGCAATGCAGCCCTGCAGTTTGCGAGTGACACTCTCCAGAGTGGCGGGCACTTCATCTGCAAGTTCTACCAAGGGTCCGAAGACAAGGCATTGGAGGCTCTGCTCCGGCGGCTCTTTACCAAAGTCCACCGAGAAAAGCCAGAATCGTCTCGAAAGGCAAGTGTCCCATTGTCCCCCCCTCCCCCCGAGGTCAAGGTTAGATCTGGGCTGACGTTGCACAGGATTCGAGAGAGGCCTTTTTTGTTGCTCTGCGAAGGCGAGGTGATGTGCGTTTGGAGGACTTGCACAGCTAGGACATTTGGCATAGAAGTAAACACATGGGGAGAAACACACGGGGGGCACAGCAAATGTTGGTAGTCGGATGCATGTTCTCAACCTGGGCGCAAACCTGAACTGAACCGATAAGTTCCATGAAAAGGGCAGAGGGGTAGGCCGAACAGCCATTGATATCGCATTCATGAAATTTTTGGGATACCGACCCACGCCGAAACCATGCTGACCCATTCCCTGAAACATGACTGCCATCGTCGCCGAAGCGCGACAGCAAGGGAGAGATATTGCGCCCACCAGACGTGCGGACCAAACCGCATCGTGACACCCGTCCCAATTTTACACCTTGAAACCCCTCGAGCGCCTGCGGCCACGGGCGCGCTCGAACTTGCGGCCCTTGGACTGGACGTGGGGCTTCTGTGTGGGTGTCAGTAATCTGTGCAAAGAGCAAGAGAAGCCGCCAATGGCCGACGGGACGCACCTTGTGCTTGTGGGGACCGAAGCCGAAGTGCTTCACGGCCTCGCGAGCGTTCTTGGGACCACGGAGAAGCAGGGTGTTGGCACCGGTGGGGGTGCGGAGGGCGAGCTGGTCCAGGGTGATGGCCTCGCCGCCAGCGGCCTCGATGCGGGCACGAGCAGTCGAGGTGAAGCGCAGGGCAGCCACGGTCACCTTGGGGACGGTGAGGAGGCGGTTGTCGTCGGTGATGGTACCGACAACGACGACGGTGCGCTTGTCATCCTCCTTGATGTTCGACGCGATGCGGGAGATCGACACGGGAGGGCGGTTGATGCGGGACATGAACAGGCGGCGGAGAACGACCTTGTTGAAACCGCTGTCGGTGCGACCTTTCGGATTCAGAGTGTCAGTCACAGAGGATCAAATTCGCTCCGAATTAGCCATGCCCGCCGGGCTTACCAAGGTGGGAGAGATAACAGGGAGGGGGCAGGAAACTTACGGGCAAGGAAGCGGTAGTACTTGACGAGGAGCTTCAGGTACACATTGTCGCTCTTAGGCGCCTGGCGGTGCGTCTTGCGCACGTGGTGCGCGTTGAGATCGATGCCTGTTGGGGTGAAGAAACCATCGTCAGCCTTTTGACCTGAACATGCTCAAGAGGATCGCAGAGAGTTCCGAAGAACAACTCCACTCGCATGTAGAAAGGCTCGGATGGGACTCTCTACGTACCCATTTTGTCGTCGACTCGGTGGTCCGGTTGGGGTGAGGTTGGTGTCGGAGGAGAGTATCGTCGAAACACGGATCGAAAAAGAGGCCTAAATTTCGCGGGCACTGGTAGGTAATTTTCCCCCCAAGCTGAAATCTTTTGGTGCGTCACGTGATCCATCACCGGTAAAGTGGGGTACGTCGCCCAACCACCGCTGGGGACAGAGGCCGTTCCACCCTCCCCTGGGCCAATTGAAATCCTCACCACTGCCCTGAGCACCAGCTGCAGGCCGTCGTCCTGGTCAAGTTGAGATTCCGCGATGCTTTTGTTTGTCTGTTCCCGAATATTGCACATTGTGGAAGCTCAGGGGTGAAAATAGACAATGATGTTTCCTTACGGTCTACTCATCTTGCTCGCCTGGTGTGTATTAATCGCAATTGGTGGTGGCGTCTACGAACCTTGAGTGTTCTTGTAAGGTCCCCACAATCCGCAGTATAGGCCGAGAGAGGCCCAAGTCAAGACGTGCAGGGATCCATGGCCAACGGTCCCGGGAGAGAGCCCATGGGTAGTGGCTCTGAGTGACAGTGACGGCCCTCTGAGCTGTCCCGCTCACTTTGTGCTGTGCCAACATCGTCCTGACTTCTTGCTGCAACCTACACCAGGACTTCCTCGCCATTTGGCTTGAGAGATACGAGGAAATCTCGGGACAGCTCGAAGCTGAGCCAACTCGATGCCATGCTGGGAGCCACCTTGAGCAAGTTGGGCACGATGCCCTTGTATAAGCCTCTGACTCCCTCCTGCGCAATAATCACCCTGACCGCATCGAAGATGCCTTTATACTGGTAGCCCATGCCAGACATGGTGTTGATCTGGAACCGCCGACGGAGTACATCGCTGGTCGCCAAAAGTCAGAAGCCAGGTTCTTCTTGGATGTACGGGGGAACTTACAACGGGTATGTGCAGGTTTGGGCAACGGCCCCGGATATTGCGCCTGCCAACAGTTTTCTGACGGCGCTGGGGTTTTTGTCACCCTCGGGCGTCAAATAGGTGCGAACCCATTCGTACGTCATAAAATTGAGTCCGACCTGCAAACCCACAGTGTTAGTCGCATCGTCGCTTCAGGTTGGTCTCGTTGACCAGCATCGGGGGCTGAACATACATAAGGTGCCACACCAGCAACAGTCGGAATGATGCCCCGATACAGAGCTGAGACGCCGCCCTCTGTTTTGTACATCGACGTCAGGGTCGACCACATGCCAGGGAGCTTGCGCGGCCGTGCGCCAAGCTCCGCAAAGGACGCGGTTTGGATGGAGAGTCGAGTTCTGACAATATCCAGCGGATAAGTGAGAAACACAGACGTAATGCCAGCCAGGCCGCCACAGACAAGCCGAGTGAACGGGGTCATGTCGCCTTCTGGTGATGTCTGGAACACGTTCTGAAAGAGATGCTGTTAGCTTCGGAGTCGGGGGGTCGTTTCCGAGGCATGATTGATGCCCCATCATGGAAAAGATATGCGTACCCCTTTGTAAAAATTGTAGCTCCCGAACTGGACGGCCGAGTAAGGTACGATGCGAACGCAATTCGTGCCATTGCCTCTCATGAAGCCTCTCCAACCCTCCTCCCGCCACATTTTCTTCAGGCCCTCGCCGACAGACATTTTGTATGCATCTCGGCCAGCACTTTGAACTTGAAACAGGATCTTGAGCCGCTCGAGCGGAGAGACGACCGTCCTGGACACTGCGCCGGCCACGCCCCCGGCGCAGAACGCGGCCACTACCGGCTGTGACAGAGTGTCGTAGAGCTGATCATAACGGGTTGATCTCTGATTTCCCAGCGCATCCACGGTCGACTCGGCCTGTGCCAGAGAGAAGGCTGTTGTTAGTTTCGACTCCTAGCGGCCCGATCTCGCTCTGGTTCCATGATGGGAGTATACGTACAGCAGACATGATGTTTCTAGAGGCAACTGGTTTCGAGAACGCTAATGGAAGATACTGAAATGGGGCTCAGGTAACAACAATGTTGATGCCTCGTATGCGCCGCGAGGTTCATCTAGTTCGGGGTGTGTTTCGGGCGAGAGAGAGCAGGGCCTCGAGCTGGGTGTTCTGTCGGCTGAACGAGGCGTTTCCAAGATATTAGTCTATGCAGAGCCTGTCGAGAAGATTGGAGGCATATTTGACAAGGTAGGGTCCGGGGCTTTGCGAGGTCCAAGGCTGGCGTTCCGCATAGCACACGGGACGCACCAGGTATCCGACCGGTGAGGGGCAGGCAACCTCCACAGGCAAACCAAGGACCAGGCGCCAGTGGTCAATTGGCCTCCTTGTCGTCGAGGCGTTCTTGAGGCACGACTTGGGGCGTCGGTATGCGGTGCAAATGTGCTAGGTTTGTTTTTCGGATATAGGTAGGCGTCGTAGGCGGAAGAAACAGGCGCGAAGGGGCGGAAGTGAACTCGGAAGGCAGCTGGTGTGGGGAGTCAAGCAGCGTGTCGTGTCTGTCGTGTCGTAGTATCGTGCCGGTCCAGAGCACTTGCGTAGGCTTCTGCAAGACTACGTTGTGTCTGTTATCGCGAGAATTGTGAGGGTTGGTATGGCTTAGCAGAAAGCTGCCGGGCAAGTTCCGGCATTGCCCAGGGTCGATGCAAATAACAGTCAAACTACCCGGTCGCCCACAGTGCGGCCCGGGATGGATGCATCGGGGGCGTCGGCTTTCTGCCTTTGCCGTTTGGAGACAGTTCAGTGGCTCCCGCCACTACCGCAGCGCATGCACCCTTGCAATTGGATTCGTGCTAGACACCTTTGGCCGGGTTCAGTCTTACTGCTCGTTCCTATCTCACCCGAAATCTACCTTCCACGCAGCTTCAGCTTCAACCTGCCGACAAACATGTGTAGGCGCGATCCACAAGATTGGTCGTGTCGTAGGTAATGACCACACTGCATCACAATACAGCCAAGGTACGATGAAGCAATGTTTTGTCTGATACTGTCTTGCCCGTCTAAACTTGATATACGCCGCTACTTTTCGATGGGCGGTCCGCCGTTGGTGGCCTACTGCCTATGAAATCAGTCACCACACCCACCCATTGCTACGAAATACCTGGTCTGTGGTTGTGTTTTACATGCATTAAAGAAACGTGTCAGCCTGGGGCACGCCTTGTTCGCCCAAGACGCCACGCCACCGGCCGATTGGGGTTTGCGGTCCCTGCGTCTATGTAGGTTCCCAGTCGTGCGAGGAGCCCACTTGACCTTTTCACAGAATTTGGGGCACATACGCGCGCTGGACTGCGATTACTCGGCAATGTCCAGGTCATCCTGGGCGGGAGGAGGCGTGTCGGCTGCTGCCGCCATGTCAGTAAGCTGGGGGGAGTGGTGATATGTAGCGACATACCCTTGCGGTCATCTCCGTTGGTGCCATTCTCGCGGTGATCGCGGTCGTCTCTGTCGTCGCGGTCGTCCTTGACATCCCTATCGCTGATGAATGTTAGAAACGTCCTGATCTGGCTGTGCAATTCGACTCACCGTCTGTCAGGGCTGCGAGAGCGGTCCCGTCGGTCCCTGTCGTAGTCCCTGTCTCGGTCTCGCCGATCATCTTTCCGAGAGGCGGGGGAGTAGTCACGGGTGCTGCGACGAGGAGACGGCGAGCGTCCGCGGCGAGGAGAACGGCGACGGTCGCGATCCCGTCCCGAGTCGAAACGCCAGGAGGCGGATGGGGGAGTACGTGCCCACTGGGTCTAAGTAAGCGCATGCGTGATGCCGCGACGCAATGTCCAAGTACAAACCTCGATCTTCAGCATGTCGTCGCGTCCGATGCGCTTGTTGTGCATTTCATGATAGGCATCGTCGGCATCTCGTCGGTCTTCGTATTCCACAAAGGCGAAGCTGCAGAAACCATGTCAGTCATCAGTCTTGAGGTGCGTGGCAAAAACCCCAAAGGTTCGGATTGTACTTACAGTCTGCTGGATGCCGATCGCGGTGCGGGAATGTCGCAACGTACGAGACGACCGTACCTATGGTTCAGCAGCCAGTCAGTAAGGGAACCGATAGAAGGGACGGACAACTGCAGCTACGCGATCTCGGATATGCTCGTTGCCCTGACCGATAGAACGAACGAAGAGATCCTCGAAACTACAGTGACGTAGCATGTGGGCTTTGGCAGCACGTTGCCGTCAATAGTGGCAGTGCTCGGGGCCCGGGGAACGTGGGAGAGCGGCACGTGTGTT
Source organism: Plectosphaerella sp. P0831 (assembly GCA_014635975.1). Lineage (NCBI taxonomy): Eukaryota > Fungi > Ascomycota > Sordariomycetes > Glomerellales > Plectosphaerellaceae > Plectosphaerella > Plectosphaerella sp. P0831. Next base: position 101,999 of record JACAFV010000005.1, on the reverse strand, counting down.
GCTTCTTCGTCGTCTTCATCGTCGCCGGGTATAAAGTTCGAGACGAGACGGGGAGCGGCAAGGTAGCTATGATGATATGCTAGAGACGCACCTCGTCGGCGAAACGATTGGGACGGGACTTCGGCTGGGCTTGGGGGCGAGTGGCGGGACGCGGTGGTAGGAGGAGGAGGAGGACGACGACGGGGGAGTTTCGGCATGCGAGGATCGAGAGGTGCGCGGCTGACGATGCTTCAGTTGACATACCGTTCGAATTCGTAGGCGAGGTCGCGAGCACGAGTGCCGTGGCTGAAACCGGTAACGTAGAGCGTTTGCCCTCCGCGAGACATGATGAAAAGGGCAAAGAAAAGGGAGTAAGAAGATCGCAGAAGATGGGTATATTGCAGCTCTTGGCCAGGGAAAGAGGAGTGATTTGACACGACAAAGCGTCAGGATGGACAGCAGAAACGGCCCTACGACAAGTGGAACACTCTTCTGGGGTTGGTGAAGATGGAGGTGATCGCAGCACACGCGGTCCAGTACCACAACCCCAGCGAGGTGCCCACATCATTCTTGTAGGTGATAAGTGCATATTGCTGGTCAGCCATTAGCTTCCCTCCCAACCTCCTTACGACTCGATACCTTTTTAAGTGCATAAGAAGGGTGGCGTCGCTTAAGTCAGCCAGCACCCTCTTCGCAGAGCCGAACATCACAGAAGTGCCCTCGACTTGACTTGCATCTCGGTCCTGTCCCTCTCATGGCCTACATCGAATAGCTCGGTGAAGCAAACAAAGGTCAAAGCGCGTGGGGGCACGGTGGACAGTCGATTTGAATTCAGAACAAACTCGCTCGGAGGAGCTTTGCGGGATCGATTTGCGACAACACGCCCCATCCTGACAAGTACAGCCTTGCAATGTCCTCGTAAGTCTGCCGTAGCATTGAGGTGCATTCGCTTTACATCCGTTCGGCAGTAGCCATGAGAGAACCTGATTTGGGAAGTTAGCTTTGTGAACACCAATATGAGTGAGCACCGTAGCAGGCCAATCTTACCTATGAACGTGGTGACAAGGCGGCTCCGGACCTGGCAGATGTCTTCAGGAACCAGCCAAATGGTAGCGCCCATCTTGCGCGCGATACTGATGCTCAGCTTCGCGTTGAGGTACGCATCTTCGTCGGTGTGGCCGGATGTCACGAGATCGTAGTCGACGTAGCTGCTCTTCATGCCGTTCAGAACATCGAGGAGGAAGACTCCCGTGCCAATGGACGGGTCCTTGAAGGAACGGATGGCCGACGTCTTACCACCCTTTCGGGACGTGTCGTTGGCCCAGCGGACCATCTCGGAGTCGGTAATCTCCCGCTTTCCAAGCCGTTGCGCGAGCGCCGAAAGAGTCAGGGTGATGTCCTTACGCATCAACTGCCACACGAGGCCGAGGGTCAGTGTACGTTGCCCATCCGTAAGATCGGCGCCCTGAATTCCGACGAGCGAGAAGCCGTTCTGCTTGCCCAGCTCAATCGTGTAATTTGTGTTCTCGACAGCCTTGAAGCGAGACATCTCACCGCCGTGAGAGGGTGGCTTGTTGACGTGTCTCCAGTTGACAGAGCCCTTGATGACCTTGTCGTAGGCTTGAAGGAGTACAGTGCCATCGCGGAGATCATCAAAGAATGATTGCACAGCCGGCTGTACGTCGAGACTGTTCAGCCAGAGGGTGAAGACTCTTGCCTCGCGCTCGCCTTCAGCATCGAAATCCTCAACTTCGAGCTTCTCTTCCTCGGTGATGGGGTCGAGGCAAGGGTGGTTATTGAACAAGTTTGCGACGAATGCAAGGTTGAGCTTGGGGTTGCCGGCAACCAGAGACGTAGGGGTCAGGAACTTCCGGCATCCCATCTTGTCGGCGTTGACCAGAACCTCCTCCGCACGTTGAAGGAGGTCCCTCGTCTGCAGCGGCGCTCTCGTGTTGCCATATTCAGCTCCAATTTGCGCAAGAAGAACTGCGTAGTTCTCGCCGTCTTTGATATCAGAAGAGAAGTTGTTAACCCTGAATGCAGGCGCGATTAGTCTGCCGTGGATCAATCGTGTCAAGACATGTTCTCCTTACCTCCTGCTCCAATTAGCTGCCTTCAGGTGGTAGTTGAACCACCTCAGGAGGATCTGCTCCGGGGGCAGCCTGAGGAACTGCTCAAGCGTCTCGTCCTCCTCAAGCAGGCGGTAGAGTTCGGGGTGCAGCTTGATATCGATCTTTCCGAGCAAGCCTCGACGGATGATCTGCCAAATAAGTCCCAGAAGCAGATGCTCTCTGCCCTCAATGATATCACCGCTGCCAATGTTCACCACGGAGCAGCCGATGCCCTTTGCAGATTCGATGACAATGTTGTTGTTCTCTGTCATATGGAAGGCGTTGAGGGTCTTGATCTTACGGCCGGGGAGGTTCAATACACGCTCATCGATGGTGTCGGGGACGCTGTCGTTGATGAGCTTTGCCAGGACGAGACCATCCTTACACTCGTCAAACATCTCGAAGGTATCCGTAGGGAACGGGAGTCGGTTGCCAATGTCCGGATCACCGGCCAAAACGGCGTTGATATGCCGGGTGAACTCGGTACGCTCATCCTCATTGATTGTGTGAGTGACGTTGGCATTGGATCCCTGAACATGAATCTTGCCAGCGTTGGACGTAGCCCGAGCGCGTCCTCCAGTGGCCTGGGCGACAATGCTTGCGCCAGACGGCGCCGCCGGTGGACCGGTGGAGAGGCGCTTTTGCGCAGGAGAGGAGTCGCGGAGCTTGGAAATGAGCTGCGCTCTCGCAGGTCAGCGTCACTCAAGGGACAGATACGTTGCCGAGCCCGGCCCGCAAAGGAATCATGTGACGTACGCCTACGTAGTCCTCCAGCTCAACGCGCCGGGACGAGTCGAGGTCAACCTCCTTGAGAGCCTGTCGCACGACATCGTATGGCTGGCGCTCGCTTTGCTGAGTGGCTTTGATGGTCGTGGCTTCGTCGAGGTATCCCTTGTCGTCGACGTCGAGTTTGCGAAAGGTGTCGGCGAGGCTGAAGAGCTCGTTCTGTTGGAACTGAGGATATTTCCTGGGTCATTCCGCCGTCAGCAACAGATTCGGAGCTCAGGAGAATGGTCTTCAATGATTGCAACCGGGTTTCCAACGAACCTCTGGATCTTTAAAACGTTCATTCTGGCAGGCGACGGATTACGCCCTGGGTTGGGGCACCAGTGTGCGAGGGAGGGGTAATGTAGTGGTCTTCGAGACGACGGGTACACGGTCTTGCAGCTCTGTGCTATCAGAACAATCGGATTTCGCTTTCAGCCGCGCCTGGCTTCCTTTATAACGCGGGAAGGGTCAGTGGTGTTTCGATGGAGGAGGTGTATCAGGCTGCGATATTCGCAGCTTACGACGGATCTCTCGGGTCAAACGGATGAGTGGATTTTGGGTCTCGTTCGGGTTCGGGTGTTACTGATGATCTGGGCTGCTGGAACAGTGCACCTGCCCTGCGCTGGCAATTTGAAGTGGGGTCGGTGGCGGGGGTGGGGGCTGGAGAGGATTGACTGGCATGACGCTGCGTCAAATGCAACTTGAGCACTGTCGTACCGTCACTGTGTAATGCTGAGCTCCCTGGCTCCTTGGGCACTGATGTAATTTGCCGACTTTATTTGTGCCTGTGCCTGTCATTCATGAGAGAGCCTGGCCCGGTATTACAGGTACGGTGCGTTGGTACACCTCTCACTGTCAAAAAACAGGGCACGACCATAATCTCCAGTCATTCATGCCGCATCAATCCCTCAGAGACAGAAGAAGGGGGCGGGGTTAAGCTCCACGTCATCGCAGCTGCAAGGTATGTAGCTGCCTACCAGTCAGCCATTTCAGAAGCAGTTGCTAGATCCGACAGGTGCAGGAGAGGAGATGAGCAGTAGATGCCTTGCCAGGGGTATTCTTTCCAAATAAACGCAAGTTATTATGAGTTCCTTGAGCCTTGAGAACCGAATATTTTCCTCATCTTTTCTGGGTGTCGCTCATCTGAAGTACTTGCTACCAGAAGACAGCTGCTAGTCATACCTTCTTATTGGTTGCACAGTATGCCGACATGTTTGTCTCGGTATCTGCACAGTCCCCGCATGTGAGGTCATCAGTGGATACCGCCTACCTGTGTTTCTGCAAACTTCGAGCAGTGTGCGCTACGACGGCAAGACGGTCCTAACGCCCTTTGACGCCCGAGAATAGTAACAAGTAGCAGCATTTGTTTGCCAGGTGCCACTGCATGTGTAGAGACAGAATGGTGTCCAGCGATATGGACTTCCGATGCAGGATTTGCAACGATCACCTACTGCTCGAAGTCGAGGGTGACAGCGACGATGAAGGCGAGACAACGCAAAAGGTACCGGATGACCTGAGTCTTCGATGCGGGTGCCATTATCACTGGTCAGTGTGATGCCTGTACTGCTGTCATAGAAGGCTTGAATAGATCTGACTAGTGTACAGGCAATGCTTCGTTGACCAAGCCGCCGACGTGGCGATCTCACTCAAGTGTCCGTCTTGCCAGGCCACATTGCAGAATGGCCAGCCTGCAATCTTGGTCCGATATGTCAACGAGGGTGGCATTGAGGACAGTCTGGACATTCTCCCGACCATCACGGAAGAGGCATATCTGATAGCACATCCCGAGGCACAGCCAGCTCGCGCCTACCATGTCATGTGCGTCGAAGGGGATGTTGCCGGCATCGTTGAGATGTTGCAAAACCTGCACGCGGAAAACGGCGGAGACATCGTACAGCTTGGCCACTTGATGCGATATCGCGATCCCCTTGCCGGTGGAACGAGCGGAATTCATCTGGCGATACAAAATGGGCGCGAAGAGGTGGTCTGGCTGCTCCTTTGGCTGGCCTCCACTGTGCCCACAGAGCTGTTTCCCGACGAGGTCCGCCACATGGCTCACTCCTACCGCATTGATCGCCTGGACACGGCCGGGGCCGATATACGTGCGTTACTCGACGACGCTGGACAGTCTGCCCGGGACATTGCGGAAGCCCAGGGCGGTCGGTGGGCAACCCTTCTGGGCACCGGTGTTCTTGGGGCTCGTGGCTAGGGCGAGGCGTATATCTGATGCATCGATCTGGGGAGGCCATGGGCGAGAGGCGCAGCAATGGTATCGGCGGTGTTGGGGTGGGTGAATTGCACCAGATATTGCTGTCGATCTAGGTACGCTGTCGATCCAGGTGTGCTGTTGATCTAGGTGTGCTTTTGGGCGGACGACTCCGCATCCTCCATTTTTCGGCGTCTGTTGGACAAGAGTTGAGACAAGATGAAGTGAGATACATCTTCGTCGGCCCAATAGCTCATATGGGAGGCGATGGTGTTGATCGGGTTGAAATCGAGGACACCCCTAAGCCGCAATCAAGCCGTCAGTGGTTGCTGGGTAAACTTAAGACAATAAGGAAGTGTGCCATACTCTTGGATGCTGTAGTCCACTCGCCCATTCCTGTTCAGTGCGCGTATCTTGCCGTCTTCGCGTTGAGCTCTGCGCACCTCCTCCGGCTCCCCACGGTTTCCTGAGAGCTTGGAATCTCTGTTGTGCAATCTTGAGAGGAGTGTTTCTAGTTCGTCGTCGATCAATGTTACGTCGTTGCCGCTCGTGCTCCTGCGACCCTCATCGATGGAGGTACTTGCGAGCTCTTTCTTGCGTTCATTGGTTCGTTCCCCAAGCTGAGAGGCACCAGACACAGTCCCGTCAGCATTCAGGGAACCTTCACCCTCTTCCACGCCAGGCCCGGGGGTGTGGCTCAGCCTGGCGATATCGTCACTCGTCAACCCGAGATTGCGACTCAGAAGATTGCCGGTGATTCCTGCGCTCAAGCTCGTCCACAGTCCGCTCATGCTTTGCCCGACCTTAGCCCCTATTCCGGTAAATCCCTGCTGCGCCACGTTGCTGAAGATGTTCTTTTTGGTGTATGGAAGCGACTGTGGATTCAGCTTAGAAAGGGACGAGGATATGAGTGGCTCGAGGCGGTAGCTGATGGGGTCAGATGGGTGGAATATATTGAACAGCTGCGCAACTTTGGGCGAGGACACAGAGAAGGGCATTCCTGTGATCGTTGACACATTCTGACCGCGGGAGGGAGGAGCGGTCTCAAAGGGATCTTCTCCAGGGTCTGCCTCGAGGGGGCTTTCCGACGGCATCGACCGAGCGTGCCGCCCGGCAATTGTACTTCGCAAATGTTGTCAGCATGGCCACCGAGACCTGAGGAGGGTTTGGGGGGGGGCTGGGGGGTCAAGGACCTCGACCCTGCTTACCGGCCTTTCAGCATCTGGAACAGCCCCACGGGTGAGCCGAGGCAGTAGAAGTCGTCCACATCAAACTCGAACTGCAACTCGCCGAAGGCCTTCTTGGTTGAGGCATCGTCACCAGATTGCGCAGGCCAGAACCCAAGCGGATTCCTCTCCAGCCCTTCCGATGGTGCTTCCCTCTGGCGGCAGAGGATATCAAACATGACTGCCGAGCCAAGGGAATGGCCGATAACATGGACCTTGCCTTTGAATCCCGGGTTTCGGTCCTTGAAGAGCTTGAAAATCCTGTTGGCTTCCTTCAGGACGATTCCCGCTATGCTTTGGCGGTAGGCACTCTGGTACAACAAAACATCAAGGGCCAAATCAGAGATGAGGGACCTCGCGAAGGCCATGCCTTCAATAGTAATGTCCTCGAGCGATGGATCTAGATAGAGCTGTCAGTAATCTGAATATGCACAACCATGAGGCGGTAGGCACGCACATTCGTCGTCTTCATTGGCCATATCTCCAATGTCTCTCTCGCCCCTCTTCTCCCGCCTCTTTGGAAACTCGAGTAAGTGTCTCCAGCAAACGGGAAGAACCTGGACACGGCAGTTCCTGCGCCCATCCCCATTGTCTCTATTCAAGGCGCAAAGATCGACCGAATTCGCGTACGTCGCCTTCATGGTCTTTCGTAGGACATCGACATCGCGCACGAAGTTCATGCTTTCCATCCGGGCCCCGAGAAGTTGTCCGATGCCGTGCGTGGCGAGTATCAAGTGCTCTATGTCTCGGCCTTGATCCTCCCCGTCTTCGGTGTGGATGTCGTACTGCGGACCATTGTCTGGAGGATCTGGTAGTCCCGGACCGACTCCTAGGGTGTCTTGGCCAAGCTGGCCGGCAGCGCCCACCACCTTGGGTGGTCCTTCATCTTGCTGGTGGCGAGGCTGGATTGTAGAGTGAACGGGTGTCGGGTCCTCAGCAGCTTTACTCTCTGTGCTTCGTGAGGGCAATGCAGTCCAGCCCCTCACCAGCTTGATGCCGCCCATGTAGCTGCCACCCGAGAAACGCTGGTATACGGTCGAGGTAACCCAAGACAAGACGCTGTCAGAGGACAACCACGCCGTCGCGTCGTCATGATAGGTGGCCACGCTGTTCATGTATGCCCCAAAGAGACGATGCGATTCTGGCTGTCGCGGTTCGGCCAAAGACGAAGCAGACGACGATATGCCCGGATCCTGAGCCTGCTTTACCCTGCCAGAGTGTTCTGCCGCCGGTGTGAGCGCGTCCGAGATGCCAGACACACTGGCTTTTGGCGACGTATCGTTGCTGTGGCCGGCGCCCTTCGCCTTTGGGTAGGTCCATGGCTTCACCTTCAAAAACCCCTCTTCCAATTGAGACGCCAAGTTCTCGTCACAGGGGCGGAGAGTTGACCCTTCTTGGTAAAACCAAGTACCTCGAAGCACCTCGAAGACGGGACCGGCCCAGTAAACAGGCGCGACCTCTCTGTTCCTGATGTCGACATCGTAAAGATAGTCCTCCTTGACTGGCACCAAGTTCCTTGGGCTGTCACGGTGCGTCTGAATTGTGCTTCCCGGTTCAGCCCGGCTCTGTTCTGAGCGCTCCAGGAGCGTTTGGTAAAAGTGCTCGATGGACCTGGAGTCAGACTGGGAGAATGGAGCGAACTTTTTTGGCTGGGGGAGGGGCTTTTCATCAGCAGGCTTTGAGATGTGAGTTACTGGTTTCCGTTTGGGTGTCTACAGACTTGATCAGTAGAGTCTCGCGTCGTTGCTGGTTCAGGAACCCACGTCAGTTGCATGAAACCATAGCACTCTCAATGGGGGGCAGTCTGACGGGTAGCTCTTGATGCTCTGCCCGTAGAGATGGGTGGTGCTGTGGTCTCCATTGGTCGTGGAAGTTGGTGTGTTCGGCGTGGGCGTTACACTGCGACTGCTGTTGGCCCATGGATTGAGAGAATCCACGGCAGATGACAGGTAGCTCTTTTCAGACTTTGACTTTGAGTTGTCGTCCATGCCGACCGATAGATCCTGCGGAGTGATCCGAGACCTTTGGTGAAATGCACGACCACGCAGACACCAGCGCGAGCAATGCGTTCGCCGATAGAGAGCGGTTGAGACCCCCCTGACCCTCATCAATCCCTCACTGTTGCCAATAACGAGGGTGCCTGTGCGAGATCAACCCTTTTACCACCTGGGTGCTCGGTAGAATGGTATTTGGGAGCAACTTCCAATGCAGAAAATTCAGGTCACACGTTGCTGAACTGCGACGAGCAGCACATGTGGTATAGTTGTATTGGTCTCGGTGCATGTCTGTCCAAGTTTGAAATCCAGAGAGGGTGACGACGTAGCAAGTAGGTACCTAGACAGGGACGGCCCTATCGCGATAAGGAACTTGGCTGCCTGGGTCATCACGTGCTGTCAATCAGCATGGCAGGTACCAGGCCACCCCCGTCACTTGGCCTTCTGCCCCGGGCGATTGATCTGGAGGCGGGGTCGCGCGGCCCGCGATATTACTACTAGTACCGCAGCCTGCCTTTGCCGTGTTGTCAACATGGCTTCATACTTTTAGCCACCTCAGCAAGTAAGGTGAAGTGTTAAATTCAGACACCCAAGTACGAACCACTTTTTCTTGCATTTTCCCCAAACGCCGTATTACCCAACCAGCAGATCGGCTCCCAGCTGCAACTCTATGATTGCTGCTCAAGTGCCTTCTTCTCAAGCTCGCTATGGAATGCGCGAAGAATACTGTCCGTGTCATCGATGGCAAGTGGGCGAATATCGGCCAATTGCTTGATCTTTGCAGTGCTATTGTCATCATGTCAGCATTGACCAAGCACTGAATGAGAGAAGAAACGCCAAAGACTTACACTTCCTTGACCTGATCGTCAGTCATGTGCAGCTCGAGCTGGTCGGCACGGCTGCGGACGGCGTTCCATCCAGTACTTGGATCATGTCAGTTCCGTTACGGCAACAGTACTGCAATCTTGACTTACATGCGACTGTTGATGGAAACGTAGCGAGAAAGACCAAAGTCCTCGGGGTTGATGATCTCGTAGGTCTATGTAGTCAGCATATGCAGGGCGGATGCGGACAGAGAAGTATTTACCGAGGGGTTGTTGAGAATCGCCTTGGCGTGGATGCCAGCCTTGTGGGTGAAGGCACAGAAACCACTGTATCAGGTCAGTAAGCCCTTGTTGTCGCCGTGCTACACCAGGAGCCACATACGTAATGGGGTTGTTGAAAGGGATGTTGATCTGCACGGCATCGGCGACAAGCGTCTCGAGAGCCTTAAGCTCCTTGAGCTTGTACTTGGACTTGGTGTACTCGGGCGCCGTCACGACCATGCGGGCCATGAACGCGCCGAGAGGAGTGATGCCACTACACGCGGAGTCAGTAAAATCCTCTCACGGCTGTGTCAGGAGTTATCGGGAGTCTGTCTTGCGAGCAACATGCCATGTGGTACCAGGTGGCACGACTCGCGAGACAGACTCCCGACGACTCCTAACATAGCTAAATGGGGTAAAAATCAACTCCGCAAGTAGCATACTTTCTTTCCCCTGGAAAAAAAAAAGGCCGGGTTAGTTATTATCGCATCTAGCTTGGCCTCCTGGCCTTAATGGCCTGAATGGGTACGAACCGATTCCAAGGACAGAGGTGTCGACGTGGGTTGCGCCAGCTTCGAGTGCCGTGATCGCGTTGGCAGTCGAGCATCCTGCAAGAGTTAGAGTCCATGGGCCACGCCGCGAGTCCGTTGGGCACTCACCAGTGTCGTCGTGAAAATGACATTCGATGTCCGAGTGGACGACGCCTAGCATATCTTCAGCCTTGTTCATGGGACGCTTCCCAGGATCCTATACTTACCACGAAGAGTCCGGACAAGGTCGTACACTAACACGCGGAGTCAGTAAATTCCGTTTCATGGCTGTCTCGGGAGCGGACAGGAGTCTGCCTTGTGAGCTTTTCTCTGATACCACGTGGAAACCACGTGGGACAACTCACGAGACAGACTCCCGACGACTCTTAACACAGTAACGGGGTATAAAACGAATCGCAGGGTAACGCACCCATCCTGGGGGTGGCTCCTCCGACGGTATCAGCAATGCCAACGCGGTTAACGCCGGCGTTGTCGACCGCCTTGTACAAGGTGAGGAGGTCCACGAGGTCGGAGCGGAAGGAGTCCTCGGACGAGAATCGGACCTCAACGCCCTGGCTGTGTGTGTGGAAAGCGGTTAGCTATGCTGAAAGTGGTGATGTCTCGTGCCCCATTCAGGGGCAACATGAGAACTTGGGCCGTCACGGACCTCTTGACGTAGGCAATGACTTCCAGTGCCGTCTTCTGGATCATCTCCATGCTCTTGCCGTGGGAGAACTGGCGGAGGTAGCTAGAGGTGCCAATGACCAGATCAACACCGTCAACACCAGCTTCAACCTGATTGTCGTTGGGTCAGCACAAGCTCAGTCATCGCACCGAGGTGGGGGAGGACCTACCGCCTTCTTGGCATCATCCATGTGGCAGCGGACGTCTGTTATTGTTAGATCAGTAAATAAATGTCGGCATCGTGGCAATACGAACGAGTGAGAATCTTGGCCTGTCGAGATATTAGCAGAGAATGACGCCAGAAGAGGCAAGGGGGTGCCTGGGCACACTGACCTTGAGGCCCAGACCAGCAATGGTCTTGCAGTCTTCGAATGACTGGGGGCTGGAGCAAGGGTTGGTCAATTCGATGTAGTCGACACCGAAAGAGTCCAATGCCTTCGCGCTAGAGAATGGCACCCAGTAATTAGCATTGTGATCAGGGCAGCTTAACTGCATCGTCCATGTCGTACATCTTGATCTTGGTCTCAATGTCGAAGAAGGCGTTGGCAAACTGCTCGCCCTCTCTCAGAGTGCTCTCGATGATCTTGTACTTGTCGACATTTGAGAGGTAGTCCTTGACGGACTGGTAGGGCGACGACTTGGATTGGGCCGGGTGGGTGCCGTGCGTCGAGGTGCCATTGGAGGCAGTACCGTTGGCGGCGGCCGGGGCAGCGGCCTCGGCAGTGCCATTCGTGGTCCCGTTGCAAGTTCCGCACATTGTGTATCCTATCAGCGGCTGATCGTAAATGGTGTGGGAAATCCAATTGAGGGTGAATATGTCTGTTGAGATCGGAAATGGTGGTTTAGTCGAAGAGGAATTTTTTTTTTCTTGGGGGGAGCGAGGGTGAAGCATATGGTGGAGGGGTACTGAACAAAGCCCAGTTCCGATGGCGGAGTCACCCATGTTCCGTGACTCACATTGGTCCACACCCCGCGATGAAGTCACTGTACATCCTTCACCCCACAGTATGTGTGCAATGCCGTCCAAATGACTAATCTCACTGGTGGGGCGAAGGGTGGCGGGGTGGATTGCTGCAGGCCTGTGACTGTACCTGTACTCGTCGCCAGGGTAAGTACCTCCCGCAGCTGGCTGAGAAAAATCCAGCCAAAATTTACGACCGCGCTCGCGCTCACACTACACCGTGGGCAGCATCAATCCCGCCTTCGCCGAGAAACAACACATGTGGAGACATTGAACAGCAGATCAATCAATACCTTCTTCTGGACCATGGTGTATGCCACCTACGATTTTCGCATCCGACAAAGCTCTGCACCGTGACACAGCCCGACCCGACCGGGGGTTTTGGGGTAGCCTCGAACAGTCGCGACAGCTCAATATACTCCTCCCTCCACCCCGGGGCGCCCCCGGCGCTCGCACTCTACAATGTCTACCACGACCGTGAGGCCTGTCAAGTCCCAGCTTGTTGAGACATTGCCAAAGCGTTTCCAGGGAATCAAGTTTGGTATCCAGTAAGTTTCTTGACACGCGCCATGGCTGGCTAGTTGTTTGTACTAACGCTTGGCAATAGATCGAACCAGGACATCGCGAACCAGGCTGTCCTCGAAGTATCCGACCGTCTACTGTACGACATTGAGAACAACAGGGCTCCTTATCAACATGGGCCACTCGACCCTCGACTGGCAAGTCAGATCCAATTGCTGTAGAGACTTGGAGCTTCAGTTCTGACCGTACGGCGCATACAGGGCACGTCGAGCAAAGTAGGCAAATGCGCCACATGCCAGGAGTCATTGCAGAATTGCACAGGCCATTTCGGCCATGTGAGACTACCCTTGCCAGCTTTCCACATCGGCTATCTTCCCTTCGTCCGTACTATTCTGCAGGACATCTGCAAGGTCAGTAGTCCCCTGGATGCAGTGTTCACGCCGTCCAAACTGACAACGGCGTCAGGACTGTAGTCGAGTGCTCCTTACCGAGGCCGAGCGCCAGTCATTCCTCAAGGAGCTCCGTAGGCCGTTCCTCGATAACCTTCGTCGGACCCAGATATGCAAGAGGATCAACGAGCAGTGCAGGAAGATGAAATCATGCATCTACTGTGGATCCGTCAACGGCCAGATTCGCAAGGTCGGCGTCCTCAAGCTCGTCCACGACAAGTTCGTGGCGTTCACCAAGTCCACGGCCATCAGGAAGGTTCCTCCAGCGAGCAAGATCGTCTTTGATGATTCATTCCAGGAGGCCAAGAAACAAAACCCCGAGCTGGAGAAGCACCTACGCAAGGCCATGGAGGACCTCAACCCTCTCCGAGTTCTGAACCTTTTCAAGATGATCAGCCCGACAGACTGCGAGCTACTCGGTCTTGATCCCGTCGAGGGCCGCCCAGAGATGTTCATCTGGCAGTTCCTGCCAGCACCGCCTGTTTGCATCAGGCCATCGGTTGCCCAGGACAACGCAAGCACCGAGGATGACCTAACCACCAAGCTGGCCGACATTGTGTGGATCAGCGGCATGATCAGAGCCGCGCTGCAGAAGGGCTCGCCGATCCAGACCATTATGGAGCAGTGGGAATATCTGCAACTCCAGGTCGCCATGTATGTGAACAGCGATGTTCCTGGCCTTCAGCAGCCGGGCTTCGGAAAGACTGTACGCGGTTTCTGCCAAAGACTCAAGGGCAAACAAGGTCGCTTCAGAGGAAACCTCTCCGGCAAGCGTGTCGACTTTTCTGGGAGAACCGTCATCGGTCCTGATCCAAACTTGGGGATCAACCAGGTCGCTGTTCCCATCCTCGTGGCGAAGAACCTGACGTATCCCGAGCGTGTCTCCGACTACAACATCAAAAAACTGAGGGAGTGCGTCAAAAATGGCCCGGACGAATGGCCCGGAGCGCAACAGGTGATCAAGAACGACGACGGAGAGTACAAGATCAACCTGAAATTCGGCGACAGGAAGCAAGTCGCCAAGTATCTCCGAGTCGGTGACGTCGTCGAACGCCATCTTGAGGATAACGACATTGTGCTATTCAATCGGCAGCCGTCACTCCACAAGCTGAGTATCATGAGCCACTTGGTCAAGGTCCGTCCATGGAGGACGTTCAGGCTCAACGAGTGTGTTTGCACGCCATACAATGCAGACTTCGATGGCGACGAGATGAACTTGCACGTCCCGCAGACGGAAGAGGCACGGGCAGAAGCCATCAACCTCATGGGCGTCATGCACAACCTTGCAACGCCGAAAAACGGAGAGCCAATCATTGCCGCCACGCAGGACTTCATCACTGCCGCATATCTCCTGAGCGGCAAGGATCGATTCTTCGATCGGAAGACCTTCACCTACATCGTCATGTCCATGATGGATGGCAATGTTCACCTTGATCTACCACCCCCGGCAATCCTCAAACCCCGCGCTCTCTGGACGGGCAAGCAGGTATTCAGCATGCTTCTGCGACCAAACAAGGAGTGCCAGGTCAAGATCAATCTGGATGCAAAGTGCAGAGAGTACAAGGGCAAGAAGGGCGAGGTGCCCGACATGTGCCCCAACGATGCATGGCTTGTGATTCGCAACTCGGAGGTCATGTGCGGTCGGATGGACAAGTCGACGGTTGGCGGCGGAAAGAAAGATTCCGTCTTTTACGTCATTCTGCGAGACTTTGGACCAGAAGCAGCCGTCGTCGCGATGAACCGCCTTGCGAAGCTGTGTGCCCGTCAACTGACGAACCGCGGCTTTTCGATCGGTGTTGGCGACGTATTCCCAACACAAGAGCTGCTGGCAAGGAAAAAAGTTCTCATCCGAGATGCCAACAAGCAGGTCGACGAGCTCATCCTCACCTACAAGAAGGGCAAACTTGAGAAGGCCACCGGCTGCAATCTGGAAGAAACGCTGGAAAACTCGATTTCGGGCCTTCTTAGCAAGGTCAGAACACAGGCAGGCGCGCACTGTATTGAGACGCTGAGCCGCAACAACGCCCCCCTCATCATGGCCAAGTCTGGGTCAAAGGGCTCCGAGATCAACGTGGCGCAGATGGTCGCCGTCGTGGGCCAGCAGATTATCGGCGGTTCACGAGTGGCCGATGGTTTCCAAGACCGTTCTCTGCCCCATTTCCACAAGAATGCACCCCAGCCGCCGTCGAAAGGTTTCGTTGCCAACAGTTTCTACTCCGGCCTACTTCCTACAGAGTTCCTCTTCCACGCCATGTCTGGCCGTGAGGGTCTTGTCGATACTGCCGTGAAGACGGCCGAGACAGGATACATGTCGCGCCGGCTGATGAAGTCTCTCGAGGATCTCTCAACTCGATACGATGACACTGTCCGCACTTCCGGCGGGAGCATTGTCCAGTTCCAATTTGGTGCCGACAAACTTGATCCAGTGGACATGGAAGGTTCTGCCAAGCCGGTCAACTTTGACCGGACGTGGTCGCACGCGGAAAACTTGACCTGGAGTAACGCCGAGTCTGCGCTGATGCCAGACGAGATGACGGGCTTCTGTGAGAGTATCCTCTCCAAAGAGCGGGCCAGGTACCCGAGAAAGTCCCTTCTTGGGAATGAGGATCTGGACTACGACGATGCGGAAGAAAGGTTCACAGACGAGCACGAGGGCGCGCGAGACTTCCTCCGGACTATTGAGTCCTACGTCGCCAATCGTGCCGCCAAGTTCACCAAGGTTTTGCGGAGAACCGGACTTATCGACCCGAACGGAGCCATCGTTGCCATCGACAACGCCGACAAACAGGCCAAGATGGACTACGCTGACCGGGTCGCCAAGGTTTCAGAGGCAACACTGCGCCTCTTCATCAGACTCTGTCTCGAGAAGTACAAAAAGGCGCACGTCGAGCCCGGGCATGCCGTCGGCGCAGTCGGTGCCCAGTCAATTGGAGAACCTGGAACCCAGATGACCCTGAAGACGTTCCATTTCGCCGGTGTGGCTGGCATGAGCATCACGCAAGGTGTTCCCCGAATCAAGGAGATCATCAACGCGTCCAAGACAATCAGTACTCCGGTTATTACCTGCCCCCTCATGCAGGACAAGGAGCTCACGGCCGCTCGGATTGTCAAGGCTCGCATAGAGAAGACTTATGTCTCCGACATTTTGAGCTACATCGAGGAGGAGTGGATGGCAAACTCGGCAAACGTCATCCTCCAGTTTGATATGGATGCGCTCGAAGATATGCAGCTTGGCATCAGCATCAACGATGTTGCCGAGGCCCTCTGCAAGCACAAGAAACTAAAGGTTTCGCGTGGCGACCTCAGCATCGGAGCCGGTCGAGTGGAGATACGGGTCCGCGCAGACGACACATCACAGGCTCGACGGGCTGCCAAGGGCAAAGCGGACGACCAAGCCGATCTGCTGGTACGCGCCAACTTCCTCCGCCGCATTGTCCCGTCTGTGGCCATCTCGGGATACCCCGAGGCGACTCGCGCAATCATCCAAACAACAATGCCAGAGAAGGACGGCGACAGCGAGACTCACAAAGTACTCGTCGAGGGCTACGGTCTCCTGGCCTGTATGAATACCGAGGGTGTTGATGGCAAACGGGCCGTGACAAACAACGTGATGGAGGCACGCGATGTACTCGGCATCGAGGCTGCGCGTACCACCATCGCAAGAGAGATTGGCGAGGTCATGGGAGACATGGGCATCGACCCCAGGCACATGCAACTGCTGGCCGACGTCATGACCTACAAGGGAGAGGTCCTCGGTATCACTCGCTTCGGCCTCTCCAAGATGAGGGACAGCGTGCTTCAACTAGCGTCGTTTGAAAAGACCCCCGACCATCTCTTCGACGCGGCAGCGGGTATGAAGACGGACAAGATTGAAGGCGTCAGCGAGTGTATCATCATGGGACAAACGATGACCGTTGGAACCGGTGCTTTCCACGTTGTACGCCGATTGGCACTGGAACGTGGCGACACTGGTCTGAGACCTACACTCTTCGAGGAGGCGTGGAACGGGGAGACAGCGTTGCGACGTCAGGAGAAGCGCCGCAACCACGTCGGCGCCTAGGACACCGGCACGTTCATTGACGAGGCTTCGGGTATATTCATTTCGCACTCCAGTAGCCTCTAGGGGGGGGTGCCCACTGTAATGACACTGGAAATATACCCATCAAGGTTCACCCTCTCGACATCGTCAACTTTGCCCACCTCGCATTTTATCAATTGAATGGGTATTGGTGTTGACCACCTAGATTTATCTCACACCGTTGGCCGTGTTAACTAGTCGCTGTTGCGGAAGAAACTGGTGATCTTCTGGTCGGCAGTCGTACTCGCCTTCACTTTACCTTTGGAAGTATTCCTCGTGGCGCTGATTTTGGAAGCTGCTGATGTTTTCGCCGGTGACTTTGAGGTGCCTCGCTTGGGCGCAGGTTCATCCTCGGCCACAGAGGCAGGGTGCTGTCTCTTGACGCCTGCGTGAGTACTGGTATCATCCCCGCGTGGGCGATCCGTGCTGCCGCTTGCGTCCTTGGCGCGGGCCAGTTTGCTGTCTGACGCCGACAGCTCTCCTTCCGCCGAGGCCGGCTTTGCAAAGTAGTTGGCGATATTCGACTTGTTTTCGCTACTTGTGATTGGTATCACAAACGTCGGGGAGCTGTTTCCAACACGGCCAACCTCGGAAGTAACTGGATAGCAGTCAAGCTCGCCAGTAAAGGGTTTCAGGAGAAATTGGAGGTCTCGAGTCCACTCTGATGATCGAGTGTCCAACCATTGCCAAACATCATCTGAGCCGGCATCCAAAATGACAGGCATGCGATCATGCAAAAACTTTAGCTGCTGGTTGGAGTCCGTTGTGATGACGGTGTATGTGTAGTGCTTTGAGTCGGATCCTATATGTGGTAAAGGATAAACTGCCAGGAACGCAAAGATCACCGGATGGGAGGCACTTACCATCATACTCAACACAGTCCCAAAGCCCTGCTAAGCACATGAGCTTCCCATCCTTCCTCTTCACGTAGTGAGGGATTCTTGATTTCCCCGACCGAAGCCACTCATAAAATCCTTCTGCGAGCACAATGCATCGCTTTCGGCCCTTGATGCTGGCCCATAACCCACCATGGGTACTCAGCGAATCATCCCGGCAGTTGATGGTCTTCATCAGGGATCCATAATCCGGGTTCCGCTTCGACCATGAGGGAACCAGTCCCCACTTCATTGTTTGCAGCTTGTACCTAACAGCTGTCCCTGGCGATGGGTGAGCCTCGTTCGGGGCGGCTCCCTCATCTGGAGCATTGGCAGAGTGCCTGTACTCTCCTCGATAGACAAGGCCGCTGTAGCTTGGAGCAAAGTTGTATGTCTGTCGCGGTGCCTCGGGCCCCTCGTCTGGTGGGGCAACGTCGACATGCATACCCTGTCCCTCTAACATGTGACGAACTTGCGACGGTCGCTATGCATGTTAGTGTGATTACAAGCCACGGAATACATGAAGGATAGGTCATACCATTGCGAGGACGTATCTACCACACATCGTGAAGCCTTAACACAAAATGTATCAAGTGTGTTAGCAAAACATGTCCCTTATTACTAGGTGTCGGGACTAGGCGAGTAGAACATATCGGGACTAGGTAAGGACCCGTAGTACGTAGCTGTCATGGGACCGGCCTCCTATAAGCCGACCGGCTAGCTGGCCCTACTGTTATAGATTGCTTTATAGTAACGCCTGTTCAGTAGATATAGGTAGCTTTTTCCCGAATTTATTCTCTATTTTTCTCTATCTAGACCGTTTAGCTCTAGATAGGTTATAAGGCCTTAGTACTTCCGTACTCTCGATTACGTTATTTTCGAGACCTTAAAAGGTATTTTTCGTTATAAGTTTAGCCGTTAGCTTACTAATTTCTATCGACTTCTGGAAAAGCCGATAAAAACTATAATAATTAGCTATCGCCGATCTAACCCTATATACGTTATCGATACTACTATAGTTATAGGTCGACCCTATATATATTATTAACGCTACCGTAGTTATAGGTTAAC
The DNA here is from genome assembly GCA_014635975.1 of Plectosphaerella sp. P0831. NCBI lineage: Eukaryota > Fungi > Ascomycota > Sordariomycetes > Glomerellales > Plectosphaerellaceae > Plectosphaerella > Plectosphaerella sp. P0831. Next base: position 83,460 of record JACAFV010000005.1, on the reverse strand, counting down.
TTAATAACCTTTTTAACGCTATCGTAGTTATAGATATTATAGTAGAAAAAGCTAGTATAGTCGGGATTTAAACCTATACGCTCGATTTTAAAACCGTTTCCGCCTTATTAGGTACTAAATTTACTTAAGAAGAGGCCTAAGTACCTAAATAATAAAGCTTAATATATAATACTACGGTATTAATTAACGATTATTAAAATTAACTAAAAGCCTTAACTAATAAAAAGATCTACCTTTAGCCTACCTCCGCTAGATATCTTAGATACCTTTACTATCTATATAGTAGCCTAGTTAAGTAGGAACTTACTATATCTAACGACTAGATAACGAAGACCGATAGCTAGGGATAGAGCTATTAAGGTTACTACGTTTTACGCTATAAGCTAGGTATCTATCGGTTTTAAGTCGTTAACTAGACTAGAGTTAAGGGTACTTACTATCGAGCTAATGGGTTTTATACCTAGTATATCTAGTCTATAGGATAACGTAGTAGTACTTATAATCTAGATTCCTAAAGGGTAACTTAAGAATCGCTAGATTAACTAACTACGTTACCGTAAACTTTTAATATATTATTAGTAAAAAGGATAAACCGGAAAAGGGGTATAAACCTACGACCTAGCGTTAAGTAATATCTACTAAGGATTACTACGTAACCTAATATCGGGATCCGATAAGGGTAAATCGACGGCTCCGAAGCTATCTAAATACCCTAGATTCTTCCTTAACTCCTTAGTTAACGATAACGAGGACGAATTAAGTATAGTACTATCGAAGGCTACCGATATCGTCCCGAAAATACTCGACTTATCTCCGCCGATAAGCGTTATTAATAAAGGTATATAAGTATAAGGACGTTACGTTATTATTATTATTATTATCGTCGTTAGAGAATATACCTATATACCCTTAGCTTCTATATTCTCTAAAAGTATAAAAGGATCCGATAATTTAGAACTAAGAATAGTAGTTAGGTAGATAACAATATAACTTTAATATCGGAGAACTAACTTAATAGTATACTAAAGAAGAGAGGGAATATAAGGAATATTCTAACCTTAGTAACGACTAAGAACTTAGTAATAACTAGGATCTAACGCTCTTCTAGACGAACTCTAACGAAGATACCTCGGATTTAGATAATAATTAATACTAAGAAGATAAGTAAGTATTAGGAGACTTAATAGAAGACGATATTATTATAAGTTCGGAATACTACTAAGCGTTATAGATACTTACGATAATTCTAACGAATTAGTAAAATAATATTAATAACCTAAATTATACTATAAGACTTATATCTTAGAAGCTTATATTTATTACGCTTAAAGGTAAATCTAACTTTCTAAATTAGAAATATTAAATAGAATTATAGTTTAATAAGAAGAAGCTAAGTAAATATATCGAGACTAATATCCTATACCCGGATAATATTAATACCGATAATAATAAATAGTATTACGAAAGGATAGCGGTATATAACGTAACCTTTACTAGCGTCTCCGATACTACCGCTCGCCTAGAAGGATCTATATAGACTAGGGAGTAGCGAAACCTATATACGCTATACTACGTTAAATATAATATAATCCCGAAGATCTCTAAGGTAACGGTAGTAGAACTTATTAAGTAGTAGTATTTCCTTAATACTAAGAACTATACTACTATAAAAGCTTTCCTAAAGTATATATACGAGATCCGTACTTATCTCCGTTAGTACTTCGGCTCCTAGGAAGGACCTAATTATATATATCTTATAATAAGAGTAATTTAATATTATTACCCGGCTCTTTATAACCGTTATGTCGTGCTAAAGGAGGTCGAATAGAAGAATCTACTAGATAATCTCTATACTAAAGTAAATGACGAAACTTATACTACTACGCTCGCTAGTATAGATAATAGTAATAAGTACTAGTAGAAGTCTATACTGGATAATAAGAAGGATACTCTACCTATAATATTAAATATAATACTATTTTAATAATAAAGAATCTAATAAGAGGAAGTATTACCCGTAATAATAGAATAAAGTAACTAATATAAGAATCTTAGAATACTAATATCTAANAAATATAATACTATTTTAATAATAAAGAATCTAATAAGAGGAAGTATTACCCGTAATAATAGAATAAAGTAACTAATATAAGAATCTTAGAATACTAATATCTAAATCTAGGCTACTAAGTACTATATATAAAATACATATCTATATAGTACTTTTACCTACTATAAGGCTTTATAACTAGATACTAGCTATACTATAAAGCCTTAATAATTTATATTATTTATATCCTAGAAAGTCGGTACTTTACGAGTTTCGATTTTCTAACTATAAAAAATAATATCTCTAGATCTACTAAGTAGATATTAGTAAGAACTAGTAATAATAGTAAATAATAATATTACCTACTATATAGTAGTATAACCGGTTATAAGCGTATATAACCGGA
>JACAFV010000005.1:52423-69328 GCA_014635975.1 Plectosphaerella sp. P0831 | reverse complement strand
CTATATATTTATATAATATAAAGTTTATATCCTACGATATCGTCGAAGGTACTAACTTTACTACTTAGGCTTTATAAGTAAGCCGTTTATTTAAGAGTATTAGTACTTTTATATCTTTCGTTATATAGACCTAAATTTAGCTTAAGATTAATCCTGCCTTATATAAGATATCGGCCGGCCCTAACGAGATACTTATACTTAATTAATTCGTACGGTAAATCTAGGAATAGGTACGTACTCGTAAAGAAAAGCTTAATAACGATATCCGTAATAATACCCTACGATAGGACTAGCTCGGTCCGCGTAGATACGAGCTACTAGTACCCCCGCCTAGCCCCGTACCTACTATTCCCGAGAATAGGATATTAGTATTCGTTACCGAATAGGATAATAACTATAACGAAGCTAATTAAGCTAACCGCGATAATAGCTACTGTAGTAATAACTACCGTAAGGGTAGAGGCTTATACTATAGAAACTTCCGCGACTCTACTAATAATTCTTATTATAATAACTTTATTAATAATTCTTATTATAATAACTTTATTAATAATTCTTATTATAATAACTTTATTAATAATTCTTATTATAATAATTTTAGTAATAATTCTTACTATAGTAACTCTTACTATAATAACTTTAGTAATAATTCCTATCGTAATAACTCCGGTACCTAAGCCTACCGTAGAAATAACCGTAACTGCGGACGTAGTAACTTTCGTAGCTATATATTCCGCCGGGATAGTAAGTAGTTCCGCTATAATACTTAGCCGCGCCGGTACTATCGCTAGATAAACTAAGGACAGGGAGACGCTATTAACGTCGTTTTAGACGCCGATAATACTAGTTCTAAGGAGGTTATACTACGTAAGTAAGGATATATTTACGTCGATACTATTAATAGCGATAGGGAAGAAGAGGACCTATACGAGATAAGCTAGGAAGAGGCCGAGGAATTTAACTAGTTTAACTATTTACCGACCCTATCCTATAATACTAAAACGAGTAATAGATCGCGGTATTTCCCGCGATCGATACTAACGAAAGGGCTTATAAGACCCTACGTACTACCGAAGCTAGCTTAGCTAACGCTAGTAACGGTAAATATATACGAGATAGTACTAACGGCCGATATTACTACCCCTCCGCGGATAGTATCCCCGGTACTACTAAAGTAATAGTAATAGCTTATTTACCGTAAATAAAGTTAGTCCGATTTTACGTCCGGTAACGTACTTATATAGTATATTTACGGTAATAGTTATATAATACCTAAGCGATAGCGGAGCTAGACGATACCGATAGCTAAGCCCCGTTACGCCTTAATATTCGCGGAGGGTTAAATTATTAAAACGTAGCTACTTAGTACGAAGAAGGAGTTTAGTAACCGTTTTATTTACTATATCGATATCTAATTAGATAGTAGCGCTATACGGTATACTATCTACCTTAATATAGGATACTTTATAACCCTCGTCGGTCGCTATTAGCTATATAAACGCGCTCGTAATATATGAATTATAAAAGCTATAGTACTATAACCTATTGTCGGATTCGTTAGTAATACTATAGTATCTAACGAGGTAACGTTCGATTTCTATATCCCTAGCGTAATAGATATAGTAAATATCTAAGGATAGTTTACGGTAATAGTATAGGTTATCGACGACCTCCGACTAGGACTATTATTAGGTATAGCGTTTCTAGAGGAATATACTACCGATATATCTTTCTTAATAAAGTCGGTTATCTTTTACGGCTACTACGGCCTAATAACGTAGATAGTACCCGATTTTACTAAATGATAGGTTACCCGCCGCGTAATATCTATATCTAGAGCTACGATTCCCCTTTATACGGCGATACTAATTCCCGTAGTATATATCGATCTACCTACGGGTATAAAGTACGAACTAACGCCGTTAGTCCCTTAGGCGTTCGGTTAACTCTATATAAAGGAGATAGTTAAGATAATAGCGTATTATAATACTATTAATTAACCGCTAAAGGTCGGCCGCCGTTAGAAATTAGGATATATTCGGGAGCGAATAGAAAGCGAAGATATTATAGTATTATAGGATAAAGCGATATCCCTTATAGTATACTTAGTTAATAACGGAGAGGTCGGATAGACCGACGACGTCGAATAAGTTCTACTAGTAGATAATAAGGAGCTTTCCGACTTAATATACGATACCGTAGGGGTAATAGCCTTTATAGACGCCGAAGATAATCTACGATATTAATAGGCGTTAGGATTAAATATAGTATAGCCGGATAATATACCCGAAATTAAGATAAAAGACGGTATCTATATCTATATATCTAACCCTATTAGAGCCGATAAGCTAAAAACGCTACTAAAGACCTTCTACGTTTAGCGTAATCGTAGTATCGTACTAATAAAGCCGGAGGAGCGGATATAAGTCGACTTTATTAATAACTAGTAATATTATAAAGTAGCGATACTACTATACCGATTATTAAACGAAGATCGTACTTTTATTAATAATAAATTCGATATATTATACGCCTAGGGTAAAATAGATTAGATATAGGACTTTACGCTATTTAGTTACCTAGTCTTCGTAGTTTAGTATATAGTTAACGGTATTAGAAAAGGCTATATCGTCGTAGATCTACGACGGCTAAATAGCGTAACGGTACTTAATACCTACCTAATTCTAGTATAAGATAAGATTATCTAGAAGTTATAAAGTAAAAAGTATATAATATACTTCGATACCTTAGTATTCTTCTACTAATTACCGGTAGTAAAGTAGTACTAAGATAGGATAATTATCGTTAGCCCTCGTAGCCTCGAAGTATTAAATATTACTATTATAGGTTTTAAGAACGCGCCGGCCTTTACGTAACGATTTATAGATAACCGACTCTAGGCTTTACGAGCGTTTATTACTATATATATCGATAATATCGTTATATTTAGCGACTCTTTATATAAATACCTAGATTATCTACGCCGGGTATTATAGCTATTCTAGGATATTAAGCTAGTACTATCGCCCGATAAGTCCTTCTACTAATACGAATCCGTACGTCTACTAGGCTATAAGGTTAACGGTCTAGGTCTATATACGATAGAAGACCGGATAGAAGCCCTACGGAGAATTAAAATACTAGAGACGCTTACTAATCTCGAGATATATATTAATAAAGTTACCTTCCTCCGTAAATTTATTCCTTAGTTCTACTAGAAAGTCGAACCTATAAACGTTCGTAAGATATCCCTACTAGCTATTAGGAAAGACTAGGGCGTACTAATACCTAGCGCGGGTAAGAAAGCTAGGGAGAAGTAAGTATCTAGGCTTATATTTAGGGCCTATCTAGAAGGGTCCTATATCTAGCTACTAGGGTACTAGGAAAATATTAGTTAGACTAAGCTAACCTAATCGAGCGGCCTACCGGTAAAAAATAGTCGTACGACTATATAAACCCCTAGCTTAAAACAGGCCTTTTTATATCTACTAAAGACTCCCTGTATCTAGGGATATTAACCTACTAAGTGTGCGGGTCGTACGGGGCTTCCAGGGTGATCGGGACTACCGCTATAGCGCGCGCCGGGGCCGCTTAATTAAATCTATCGCGACCGCCCGGGCGCGCCGCGCCGTACCGGTCGTAACGTCGTTAATTAAAGCTAGCGAGTAGCGTAAAGTATAGTAACGGCGATACCGGCGCCGCTAGCTAACCGGCCGNCTATCGCGACCGCCCGGGCGCGCCGCGCCGTACCGGTCGTAACGTCGTTAATTAAAGCTAGCGAGTAGCGTAAAGTATAGTAACGGCGATACCGGCGCCGCTAGCTAACCAGCCGGCAGGGCTATTAACTACGGAAATAGAGTACTAGCCCGGGAAAGTAGCCTAGTACGAGGTACCTAGCGGGAGTAATCCGCGAGGCTATCGAACCCGTTATTCTAGTAATAGTCTTTAGCCGGTCGTAAGGGGTTAAAGTAAAGCTATCGCGATAGACTATATATTAGAAAAACGCTAGAATCTATAGTCGTAAAAAGACGTTAATTAAATAGGTTAAACGGCGACCTCGATATAGCTAAAAATCTCCTCGTTATCCTATATAGCGAGCTTATCTAGCTTATCCTATTAAATCCTAGTATTTAGGGGTCCCTCTATATAGGCTAAAATTTACCTATCTTCGTGCTTATCGTTAGTCTACGAAGCGTCCGAATCTTACTCTTTAGGGGCGTCTTCTAGGTTAGTAATATAATATATCGACCGGCGCGGAGCCGTAGTTCTAGGCTCGTATAGATTATCGTCGCTACCGCGGATAGGGCTAGGGCTAGGGCTAAGGGTAGGACTACGGCGCCGGGTTATACCCTAAACCAGCCGGTACCGGGGACCGCGACGGGTACTAGACCGTAAGACTAGTAGCGCGGTTAAAGGGGGTCCCTCGACGGCTTCGGTAATCTCGTCGGCTTCCGTATTTTCAAACGCTAACAGGATCCTACGGGTACCGCGGGCTCCGCGGTTTCTTCCCTTTATCGGTCCGCGGGTAGTAATAGAGCCGCGAGGGCGGTCTTTTACGTATATAACTACTAGCTCCCTAATATCTAACGACGGGGGGGAGCCGGGGAGGGGCCGCGGTTATTATTAGAGCCGCTATAACCTTCGTTAGCGGTAGCGGCGGGCGCTACGCGTAGCTCTAGACGGTACTATTACTAGTAGACGCTAATCTACGCTATCTATAACGGTTTAAAGTCGCGGGCGTAAGGGTATAGATCGTAGCGGTAGGGTAGATATATAGCGATACGTAGCCGGTTATAAGTATCGCCGTAGACCGCCTACGTAGGGGTTAGCGGCGGTAGCGGTACCCGCGTAGATATACGCTTCGGTAGGGTAGCTAACTCGCGCTAGATAATCTACGTGGCCTACGTTACTACCTTACTCCTAATCTCTTAGAAGATACTAATATTTATAGAAAAGGCTACCTTATTAACCCTTTTTACGCGTTCTAGTAAGAGCTTAGAAACCTACGCCGACTAGAATAGTACTAACTTACGGAAAACCGTTACTAAGTCTCTAGTACCGAATATTAGGTAGGCCTTTAGACTACTATAGGATAACTTAGCTATAGATATAGTTAAGTAGCCGAAGTACGCTACCTAGTTAACTTAGTAGGTAACGATCTTTTCCTTCTATAGATCGATCTATATCTTTATCGCGTAGGTAACGGCGTCCGGATATCCGCGGCTAAACGCCTTAAAGGCTATAAGCCTAGTATCGAAGTCCTACGGCGTAGAGGTAGAAATTAAAGTATTCTAAGCCTTTAGAAAATCCTAGAAATCCTAATACCGTATAATCTACCCGTTAGGCTAACGGGTAGGCTTAGGGAAGTACTGCTTCGCCTTTACGAGTATATTTATATTAATATACTAGCGGTAGAGGAGGTACGGGATATCCCTAGATATAAGGTAGGCCTTTTCTCCTTAATACCGAATAAAGTCGATAAGAAAACTAACGTTCTCTTTACTTAGCTACTCTTAGTTATATAACTTATAAAGGGTACCGAGGCTAAGAGTAGCTTAGATAATCTATTACGTTTCGGTCTACCCCGGATAGCTAGTAGATACTTTAAGGTTCTAATTAACGATTCTATATTTAGCTAACCTATATAGTTTATATATAAAAGCGATTATTCCCGGATCTTATACCTCTAAGCTTAGTATATACTTAAGGAACTATTCGAATACTTATAGTTAATTCTAATCGGGTTTAGGTATATTTAGGAACGGGGTTTCCTATCGATTAACCGCTTTTACCTAAGAAGTATCTAAAACGTCCGTAAAGCTTAACTAACTCGGGTAAGGGACGTCGTTTAAGATACTTTATTTTATTTTATCTTAGATATCTAAAAAGTCTTTTATAGTCGATAGTTTAACTTAATTAGGCGTTTTCTACTTAAGCTAAGGGCGGGGTATCGGCGGCTATTTAGATAGTTATATAGCCCGATCTTTCGGTTTAGGAGGTATCGTAGCCTCTTATAGAATAAACTTTAGAAGAGTTACTTCGTATAAAATAAGTTAATTAGTTACGTTTAGTTTATATCGGTTCTAGGAAGAGGAGATAAGGGGGGGGGAACTAGAAAAGGGTTAGGGTACGGGTTTATTAATAGTCTAAGGCGGGCGGTCTATTTATTATTATATATAGAGTAGGAAAAGGGTCGGCGACGAGTAGCTCGCTTCGGGGCGATAATAATAAACTAGTTAGTTATAGTATAAATACGTTATGTACGTAAGGCTATCCTACTTTTCTTATATCGCGAGGCTATATATTTAGATTTTCGGTCTTAAAATATAAATAGCCCCTCCTCCTCTCTATTCTTCCTTATTTAACCTAAACCTATACTAACTCTTCTTTACTAATCGATCGCTTTTCTACTAATTATCTCTATAGTCGGAAGCGTAATAAAGCCTCTTACCGCTAAGAGCTTCCTACCTAGCGCTAAATAGGTTACTTAGAAGTCCGAGTTCCTATAGCTCCTCGACTACCCCGACCCTAAGCCTCCTACTAGGATACCGATATATCCGAGGTTAGAGCTATCGTTAACGAGAACAAAGCTAATACTAATAAAGCTATCTAGTCCTTCGGTATAGACTCTAACGGCTTTCCGGTTATACTATTAGCTAGCTTAGAGGCTAAGGAAGAGGAGGGCTAAAAGGTTAATAGCCTTTCTCCTACTAAGAAGCGTAAAGCTATTAAGAAGGAAGTTACTATTATAGCTCTTATTCGTAAGTCGTCTCGTTCTACTAAGGGTATTCGTAAGTAATAGGAATAATTAATAGGCGGGTTTTTTAATTATTTTATTCTTTTTCGGGATTTAATAACGTAAAAAAAAAACTTTAAAAAAAACTCTATTTTTTCGGGTTTCTCGTAATATTTTCGAGTTATCTCTCCTTCGTCCCCTCTTCGGAACGCCTAATAAGTTATAATTAAAGCTTCCGAAGATATTAAGAAAATCTAGGTAAGCTCTCTAGCTTCGTCTTAATTAATCTAAACATAGTCGTCTTTCCGTAGTACCGGTAGTAGGTTAATATTAAGACTACTAGAGAGATTTATTATAGTATCTTTAAGTTAGTTAAGTAGTCTAAGGGACCTTCGAAGTATTACTTTCGTTCCTTATATTCCCTTAGGTTCGAAGTCGTAGATCCTATTAGCTTCTTCGTATTTATTAGTTCTTCTAGGAAGTATCGGAAGCTTAGCTTCTTCTCGTTTAGCTTTATTCCTTAGGAATACTAAACGAAGCTCTTCTTAATAGTCCTACTCTAAGAGCTTAGTATCTACTAGCTCCTACTATCCCTTAGGTACTTTAATAAACTTCTTAAGTCGTATAGAAATAATACTACCGGGAAGTTATTAGCTGTCTAAAAGGTTAGTTAACCGAAATAATAATCGATTAAACGCTACGGAAGTAATCGTAAATAGGCCTAACTAGCGGTAGTTAAGCTTTTTCGAACTACTTTTATCGATTACTCCCTTCGTATTATAGAGTAAGACTAAATCTCCTACCCTAAGCTTCTCTAATCGGTAAATCTTCTAGTTTTTCTTATTAATAGCGTCTATAATACGCTTCCTCTACGTAATAATTATATCCTTAGCTCGCTATCTATCTTCGTTAAGCTATAAGAAAGCTCTAAGCCTTAACTAGAACGCCTATTTAGGTATTATATCGGGTACTTAATAGAGAACCCTCTAGGTAAGTATCGTAGTTTTAATTAACGTAATCGGCTTATATCTATATAGTAGGTAGAAAGCTAAATAGCCTATTATCGATCTAATAGCTAACCTATCTATAAAAAGAACTACTAGTAGAAGTTCCTTAATCGGTTCTTTCGTAGTATTCTAGAGAACTCTAAGGCTATACGTAATAGGTTATAACCTCTTTCGACTAATCTATTTCCTCTCGCGTTATATACTAAAGTAACTCGCCTTATCGTCCTTAGTCTTAGGTTAGTTTCGATTAGTTATCCTTTATTCTCTAGGCCTCCGTTAACGATTAAGAGCTTATATAGGCTATACCTATAGATAACGTCTAACTATAGGAAGTTTATAACCGCTCCGGAATTAGCCCTCGGGAGAAGCTTTACTTTAACGTAACTAGTAAAAAGGTATCTCGCTTCGACTAGGTACTAGTTAGGTAGGTATTAGATATCGAGTAGGACCTTAGTAAAAGGTAGTTATCCTTTCTTAATCCGGGAGAACGTAAGAGGATCCTTAGTTAAGCGTTTTCTAGCCTTCTAATAGCTTAGATAAGTTATAACCGTCTTCGTAATATAATAATATATCTTATACTAAAAGTAGTACTTAGCTAACGTATTATATATAGCTTCGCGTCCTTAATATCTAACCGAGAGGTAAGCCTTTAAGATAAGAATATCTTACTTACTTTAGTTATCTACTACCCGTCTAGGTCGAGGGTAGTTTCCTATTAGCCTCTTCTAAAGGATCCTATCCTAAACGAAGTAGCCTAAAGCTAGGTTCTTAAGCCGAGTTCTTTCGTACTAGTTATTATACCTTAGTAGAAAGGTAAGTATTATAAGGTAGTACGTAATAAGTTAGGACTACCCTAAATACTTATTAAGTAACGGCTTTTTATATATTCTTATACTAGGATCGGGTTAAATATAGATCTTACTATCGACGAAGTCGTCTAATCAAAGGTCTTCTTTCTTACCGGCTTCGTTTAATAGAACCTCTAGTCTTCGAGAAAGACTATCGGCTACTAAGTTTTTCTTTCCCTTAATATAACGGACTTCGAAGTTAAATAACTTAATCTATATAATCTACTTTATTATAAGTAAGCTAGGGAGATCTAAAGCCGCTCTATTTATCTAAGTAACTCGGACTTAGGCGTCGGTCTTAAGGATAAAATAAATACCGTAGAGGTAATTACGTAGTCGTTTTAAAGCGAAAAGAATAGCTCGAAGCTCTAACTTTCCTAAATTATAGCTAGGCTCTACGCCGCTCTATTTACCGCTTTCGTACCTCGTTATAGCTCGTTTCTTACTAACGTATTAACTAAAGACCGCTCCTTAGTTAATTACGCTTATATTAACGTAAAGGTAGATAATTCCTCCGCCTAGACTATAGTTAATCGAAATAAGAATCAGTAAAGATATAAGGCGTTCTTTTAGTTAATCTATCGCTTATTACTAGTTAGGCTTTTAAATAAACTCCGTATCCTTCTTAAGAAGGCTTATTAGAGGTTTAGCTAGAAAGGAGAATCCTTCGATCTAGACTCGGTAGAAGGTAGCTAAGCTAAGGAATAACCTAACTACTCCTATATTATCATACCTTACCTACTTATTAAGTTTATCGACTTTAGCTTAATTAAGCTTACGTCTATCCTTACTATAAATATACCTTATAATAATAATAGATTTCTTATACTACTAACTTTTTATACCCGAAATAGTATAACTAGCTAGTTTAACGTTTAGAAGAACCTTATCTAAGTTCTATATATATTCGATAATGTACCTATATAAGCTAGGTCTAATCTCTTCTTCGTTATAGATCGTTTTCGGGCCTTTAACCCTAATATCGTTAATAAAAGGGCGGTAGTATACTAGAATTAGATCGTAGAGAATCCTTATAATAATTCTTATAAACTAAGTAACCGAATTTATAACTCCTTACGGAGAAGTATATATCTTAAATAAACCTAAAATAGTCGTAAAGGTTATAATATCTCGGCTCTTCGGGTTAAGCGGAATCTAGTTATACCCCGAGAAGAAGTCGAGGAGCGAGAGAATCTTATATATAGTAAATTCCTTAGTAAACTCGTCTCCGCTTAGTAGAATAAAAGTATCTCGCTTTATAACCTTATTCGCTTTAGTTATCGAGTTAATAAGCCGAACTCCGCTATCTTTCTTCTTAACTAGGAACTATTTATTTCTATACGAGGTATAGCTATCCTCGAGAATCTTTTTCGCTCGTCTCCTTTTTATTACTTCGTTTACCTTCGCCTCTAACGCTCTCGGAATCGGAATTCCTTTCTCTTACTAGGCTTAGTAAGGAATCGTTTTAATTTATTAAGGCGGTATAACCTTAGGTTTTAGCTAACCGTATTCGGAAAAGTCCTAAGCTAACGCCGCTTCCTTATTACTAAGGACGCGAGCTAGGAGCTTCTTCTCTAATAGGTTAAATAGATCGGCCCTATCTAGGATAGGCTATAATCTCTCCTAGGTTAGCCTTTCCCCTTATAGAATAACTAAAAACTTTAGCTTAATTAAGCCGGTAAACTTAGGAGGATCGTTTTCCCCCTTATCCTCTTTTTCTTTAATTTCTTATAATACTTTTTCTTTTTCTTTTAGATTACCGTTAGGGACTAAGCTATCCGGAGGTATATTATCGATAGGGTATATCTTAACCCCTTTTCTCTTATATAGTATATATACGTTACTAAGGGTTCCGTAGAAGGCTTATACTAGAGGTAAGCTCTTTTTCTCCTTAAACTACTATACCTACTAACGCGTAATTTCTAAAGTAATTATTCCGGTCGAAAGATCCTTCTTAGCGTATATATAGTTACTATCCTAATATTCCTTATTATTTTCCTTAATTTTTCTACGGGTATTAACGTACCCGTAATAGAGTCTCGAATTATATATACTAGTTACTATAGCTACGTAATAAACGTTATTAATACTCGAATTAAATTAACTAAATAAAACTTCCGTAATTAATAAATATCCGGTCTTATCGTTAATCGGAATTCGTACTTCGTCTATATTATTAGGTTCTCTTTTCGATTCTTTTTCTAATTTCTAGTTATAATCTATTAAATCTCGGCCATTAGGCTCTAGGTTAGTAGTATAGACGGTATAAATACTACTATCCCCCCGTTAGGCTTTCGAATCCGATTCTTCCCCTCGCCTCTTAATACTATCTAATTTATAATTAGGTAAGTAGTACTCGACCCTCTCGTAGTACTATAGTTAGAGTCGGTATACTAAGTAGATTAATCGAGCTCCCATAAATACTATATCTACTTTAATCTATTTAGGGTTATATAGGAAAGATAGGTAGACTTTCGTATAGAAAGGAGTACCTAGAAGAACTCTAGTTAGTAGTATTTATTACTAAGTACTTAGAAAACTACTATCTCGTAGCGGTTCCTAATCTAAACTCGTTCTTTAAGGTATACTTTAACCTTATTAAAGCTTTCTAGGCTAGTATCTCTAATAGAGATTAATAATCTTCCTATTCGTCGGTCGAGTCCCTACGCTTTAATATAACGGTTAGTAATAATATTAAATTATATACCTATATCTAGAATCGCCGCTTTCTTTAGTTCTAGCGGAACGTCTTTAGACTAATCGCTAACTCCGATAGTAAGAACGTAGTAGTTTAGCCGGATCTCCGGAATTCGAAGACGTATAACGTTATTAACGGAATATATCCTACTAATTAGTCCTTCCTAGCTTTCGACGAAACTATAGAAGGTAAGCTTCCCTTTATTCTATTCGGCGTCGTTTAGTACCTATAGCTATAAAGTTAAGGGAGGATACTCCTCTAAGGGTAATCTTACTCTTAGGTTATATTAACTAACTATTAACTCTAATACCGTTTAATTAAACTATTTATCGACTTCTCTTAAGTAGCTAAGGGGTATTTAAAGTATTAAACGTACTACTTTTTCGATTAACTTTGTCCTAGTTATTACTATATCTAATAAGTTATAAAGAGAAGATTATAATCGTCTTAAAACCTTAAGTTAACTCTCCTTATTCGAAATTAGTTCGATAGTTTCGATTAGAAGTAAATCTAGTTAAGTAACGTCCTTCTATTACGGAGTCTCGTCTATCTATTCGTTAGGTTAATCCTCTTTACTCTAGCCGCGCTTTAAGATATAAATCTTATATAGTTCCGTACGTTAACTTAGCTAGAGCTTTCTAGTTACCGCCGGAAATATATTACCTAGTAGTTTATCTATAATAACCTAACTAATAATATTATTATTACTTTTTTAGTTCTCTTAAATTCGTTTTCTTAAGGCCTTTACCTTTACCGCCTTATCGTTATAGTCGTAGGGTAGCCCTCGTTTACCTTCCGGTATTCGGTCTTAGATAATCTAGTTAACGACTAAATAATTAATATCCTTTCTCTTCGCTAGGAAAGCTAGAGTCGTATAGTCTAGCTACTCGAGATATTAGCTAGGGATAAGCTCTTTCTTATTCTCTACTAATTCCTAATCTCCCTTCTAGTTAATTAGGATATCGCTAGGGAAGTCCTACTTTACCTATCCCTAAGAACGATCCCGGTTTAATAGAGCGTAGTAACGTTAGATATAATCTTCTTAATAGTAGTAAGTACTTAAACCTTAAAGCGTTTTTTTCGAAGGTAAATACTCCTTACTTAGCGTTAATACGTATAGTCGATTCCTCTCGTCCTATACTCCTTTCCTCGCTCGCTCGCTTAGTAATAATATTAGCCTTCTTATTTCTTTTAGATTTAGTAAAGCTAGTTTACTAACTAATTAATTATATTCTCTCTAAGATCTTATAGTATATACTCTACCTACTAAGAAGTAAGATTTATACTTAGTAAGTCTCTTTTATAATACTAGATTTTCTATAAGTATTTCGTTCTACTTATCTATAGAAGGAGGCTTTTCGTTAGCTTACTCTAGGTAAGTTCCCTAAAGTCTCTTAATAAGATTCTCGATAGCCTTATCTACTTTCTAGCTACTAATCGTCTTCTTAGTATAGTATATCTTCTTACTACCGGTAGTCGTACCGATAGCTAAGACTAGCTTCGCTTAGCCTTTCGCTTTATCTAGAGTACGCTCTTCGCTAACTACGTCTATTATATACTCCTATAGTTACTTATAATCCGCTTAATTCGCTAAATCTTTAATAGAGATCCGTAGCTATTAAGAAGCCTATCTAATAAGATCTTTCTCGGCGAGTCCCTTAATAATTTTAACTAGCTCGGAACTATACGGAGTAATCTATTTCCTCGCCCTCGTTATCTCTATCTACCTCGTAATCTTACTTCTAATATCCTAAAGATTAACTATAAAGCTATAACGATTCGGATTATTCGTTAAGCTCCTAATTTATATAACTAGGTCGATTTACTACTCGTCGTTAATATATTCGTACTTCTTCTTAATTAGCGAGTAGAATCCTTCCTACGTCCTTCCTTTCGGATTCCGTAAGTAAGTTCGTACGAAATACTTAAAGGTCGCTCGATAGGCTATTTAAGTATAAAGCTTAACGTTCCTTAGTATTATAGCCTACGGAATATTCCTAACTAACGTAATTCCTTTATACTATCGTAAAAAGGCGGAAATATTCTTTTTATTAAATAAAAAGTTAGCTTCGTCTAGGATAGGTATATACCTAATTATTATAACCGGTCTACCCCCGATTCCTAGAATTCTAAAGTCGTTATCTAAAACGTTAGATTCTAAGCCTAGGTTAGGAGGATCCTCTTACTTAGCTTATTCCTAGGACCTATCCCTAGGCCTCGCCGCTTCGGTTCTACCCGCCGTTTCTTCGCTCTCTAATATCTTTACGGGATTCGGTACTTCTCGATATTCTAAAGGGTTAGAAACCGTAACGCGCTTACGGTTTCTAGTTAGTTCTCCTAATCTAGACGTTATATATATCTAACGAAAGATTAATAATATAGTTTATACTTAGCTTTACGGAAGTATAGGAATTCTAGCTATCCGTTAGATATATAATTATTATTCTTTTAGTTATTTAGTTAATCGAGGGGTATCTAGGAGACTAGCTATCTAAGGGGTCCCTTCCTCCCTAAGAAGGAAGTAGATCTCCGAGACTACCGAGCTAACTCTAAACCCTGTAATCTAAACGAAACTTAATACTACCTATATTAACGTAACTAACGCCTTACCTAGCTCTAAAGCTAGTAGCTAAAAAGCCCCTCTAAAGTCTAGTCGTATCGGTATTCTATTTTCGGGTTAGTTAAAGCTAAAACCGCTTATCCTAGCCGGTTACCTCGGTAGTTATTACTTTACTTTCCCTTTATTTTCTCGAGTATAGGTTATAAAGCCTATCTTAGGTCTAAGGGATACCTACGTCTTTAGACGTCCTTTAGCCTTCGTCGTTCTTCTTTTTACTACTAAGTAGGTACTTCGGTCCTACTTAATAGCTTATTTTCGGTTCGATTCGCTATTAACGATATTCGAGTTTCGTATATTAGGTAGTTCGTTAAGACGTATAAGAGTCGGCTCGTTTACCCTATCGCTATAGGCTAAATATAATCCGCTGCCGAGTACTAAATTTATTAAGAGGTAAGGCTCGAAAACCTCTTAAGTATATCTAAACCGCTCGCGTAGTATAGGTAGTTCTAATTAAGCGGAATCGACCCCTTAATCTAAGGAATATATCCTTAGATCGAGAGCTTTTCTACTTAATCGGACGAATTCTTATTTTAGATTATTAATTAATTAAAAAATAATAGTTTATTACGTCGGAAAAGATTATATTTCTCGTAATTCTTACGTATAGTCTACTTATCTTCTTAGTCTTATTATTAGTACCGTTAGACTCTTCGATAATAGCTAAGTAGCTATTATCGAGCTCCTATCTCATCTTATAATCTACCCTATACTACTATAATATATAGTTTATATATTTAATAGTTATACTACCTCCCCCGAGGCTTTTAACCTTACTACCCGCCCTATAGCCGCTACCCGCTCTTAAGCTCCTAAGCCTAACCTTTATCCTACTATTACTTAGTAGATTCTCTATTACCTAAACGAGCTAGAACTATAAGCTATTAGTATTTAGAACTCTTATTATACTACCCTTAAGGTAGTTATTACCTGCGAACCTTACCTACCCGCCGTTAAAGCCCTTAAAGTCCTAATCTTTACTAACGAGGCTAAGGATATAACTAGCCCTAAGTTCGAGTAGTAGCTCTTCCGTATAAAGATCCGCTTTAAAAGTACTTAGTACTATACTAACTATAACTATTTCGAACATACTTTAAGTTATATCGGTAGTAAGGCTATTAGCTTAGTTACCCTTATAGTTCTTAGTAAATATAATATTACTACGACTATTATTAATAAGCTCTTAGAGATCCTAGGTTTAATCTACCGCGACCTTAACTATATTTAGAAAGCCGAGGAGGACCTTAATAACCTACCTACTATTAACGCCGGCGATATCTACTACCTAAAAGCCTATTTCGTAGAGCTTATTAATATTAGCTAACTCCTTTACTCTTAGTAGAAACGCGGCTTCTAGAGTAAACTCCCCTCTAAGGTTAAGGACTTCTACGCTACTTAGTATATTAATAAGACTATTACTTTCGAGTAGCTCTCGGAGTACGCCTAAGCTCTAGCCTATACTATAGGTAATTATAGTAACTTTAGTACCTTAAGGGCTATCCCCGCGGCCGGCGGAAATAACTTTAATAATAACCGCCGTAATAATAATAATAATACCTCCGGTACTTAGGGCTCCGGCGTTTATAATATTAATAAGAACTACCTTAATAATACCGGCGGTAAGAAGCTTACGCCTAAGTAGTACTAAATAGCTTTAAAGGAAGGACTTTCCTTTATATATAACCGCTACGGCTACTTAGCTAAGGACTACTTTAAGAAGAAGAAGAAGGCTAATATTAATGTTATAGATATCAGAACTAAGGAGGATAATAAGGCTACTACCGTTATCGCTATTATAGAAGCTATTAATTAGTTCTTAGTAACCTCGATATCTATATATCCGGCGGCGCCCTCTACGGCCTAGGAAATTAATACCCTAAGGAAAGACTCCTCCTTAGGAAGTATACCTATAGAAGACGAACGAGTATAACTATTAGTAGTAGAGCTATATAGCTTAGTTAAGGGGGACTCTTTTACTATTAGTTATATATTAACTACTAATAGAAAAGGAATTTATACTTATACTCTTCTATATACTAAAGCTAATAGTTATACCTTTATAAATAAAAGGTTTAATATTTATCTCGACGAAATCGGCGCCCCTAGCTATACCCTATTAAAAATAATTCCTACTAAAGGATTTAGCGGTAAAACCCTCGATAATATTACTTATACCCGGAAACCCGATCTCCGTATTAATAGTAAGGAGCTCCTTAACTACCCCCTTCTAGAACTCGCTATAAGAGCCTACGATATAATCCTAGGCCGCTAATAGTTTTACGAGTATAGTATAGACCTAGCTATACGCCGGAGGACCCTCCTCTAGCCTCGGGTTTCCCCGAAGGCCCGGAAATTCGCTAAGTTAAAGACTACCCTCTAGGTTATTAACCTTTACCCCCCGGATAGCTGATTAATATAGCCTTTATTAATATTATAATATTCTATAAAGAGGTAAACCGATTACCGAGAAGTATTTATAATTACGTACTTTATAACTAGCCTTATCGCTAAGGCGAGTTACGTAACTAGTACGGACCTTACCCTACGTATAAGGTAGGCCCTACGGGCTAACTATAATAAGAAAAGCTAGTCTATCCCCGTTAACTCTAGTTCCCTACTACCTATACTAATAATCTACCTATCTATATATCTAGAGCTAAATAGTATAGATAGAGAAAACGGATAATGAATTTAGGAAAAAGCTACCTATATCTACCGAACAGGCGTTACTATAAAGCAACCTACAACAGTAGGGCCAGCTGGCCTGTCGGCTAATAGGAGGCCGCGCCTCTAGGTACCCTAGGCCGGTCCTATAATACCCCCCTTCAGGCTAATAGCCTTAGCTTTTCCTATTTTCCTATAGTTATTCCGTAATTAGTTTCGCGGCGTAACTATTCGTATTAATATAATTCTACTAATTACTAATCGTAATACCCTCTTTAGAGCTCTCTAGTTATTCTAAGAAGGCGTAGGAACTCTCTATACTTTACTTTCTATAG
>JACAFV010000005.1:0-35311 GCA_014635975.1 Plectosphaerella sp. P0831 | reverse complement strand
ACTTTACGAGTTTCGATTTTCTAACTATAAAAAATAATATCTCTAGATCTACTAACTAGATATTAGTAAGAACTAGTAATAATAGTAAATAATAATATTACCTACTATATAGTAGTATAATCGGTTATAAGCGTATATAACCGGATCTGTCCGAAATAGAGATTCCTATAGAAAACCGAGATCTCGATGGAGACCGAGAAATACTACAGGGATCTAGAATTTCGATTAATTAATAATCTACCGGATAGATTTATAACCCGCCGGTTTAATTAATAAGCCGAGTCGGTACAATTAATAAGCCGAGTCGGTATAATTAATAAGCCGAGTCGGTATAATTAATAAGCCGTGATTTCCAATCCGCGGAATCTAGATTCCGGAAGGGTACGTATCTTTTAATAGGGGAAATATTTTCTATAAATAAGAGTCGGGTCGATCGACTTTAGGTCTTTTATTTTCCTCTTNTATCTTTTAATAGGGGAAATATTTTCTATAAATAAGAGTCGGGTCGATCGACTTTAGGTCTTTTATTTTCCTCTTGGATTATCCATCATACAGATCACCTACTACCCTTATACTACTACTTCTACTACTACCTTTTCACTACTTCTTTATCTCCTTTAAATGGTTTTACTTGTTACGATTAATACGTATAAGTAATACTATTTCTACGATATATACGACTTTCCCTTTATTTTTCCTACTTCCGCAAAGTATTACTATATTATCTATATATAGTAATACTATTAATCGAACAACTACCTACCTACGTTACTAGAAATACGGGGTCTATCTCGATAAAAGTAGGCTTAGAAGATACGGAATAAACTAATTAGGGCTAAACGAGTCTTAATTAAGTCGTNACTAGAAATACGGGGTCTATCTCGATAAAAGTAGGCTTAGAAGATACGGAATAAACTAATTAGGGCTAAACGAGTCTTAATTAAGTCGTGTAACGATACGTAGTTAAAGGAAGCCTATTCTAGAGGTCCTAGGCTATTATAATCGTTATACTTAGGGGGTCCCGCGAGTAATGTAAAAGTAATACATTTTCCGCTATTTATTAGGGCTACCTATACCTACCTACCTACGCGTTAACTAAGCCACACGGGATGTAGCGCTACCTAGCTATAACCGTACTACTATGTTATATACGTCCCCTAAGAGACTTACGAATGCCTTTATTCTAGAGTCCCTTATACTCGTATAAAGTCTAAAGAAGAAGAATCTAGTAGGAGCTCTTACTTTATTTAGGTAAATAGGTAAATTAGTAATTACCGGTAAGTAAATATTATTATCTTTAAGGGCTTAAGGCTAGTTAGCTATAGTAGGAGGGCTATTTCTTTCGTTAAGGAACTTCCGGCTCCTTCTAATAATGAGCTTCCTCCGGGTAAATCGCTCCTATAGCTCTTACGGATTTACTTAGAAAGAGAGCGCTTTATAAAAAGGGCTCGCTCCGTTCTCTCGTCCTTAGGATCTTTCGTCTTCTAACCTTTAAAATACTAGCTCTCTTTCTTATTAATAATAAAAAGCTCTTAGTACTAATAAGATACTACCTAGGGAACTAGAGGATTATAGCTCGGCGGAATCTAAGGCCTTAAAGAAGGCTCTCGCTAAGTACTATATCGATAACGAAGATAAGGCCTGTAGGTACTATATCTTAGACGATACCTACCCGGGTATTAGCTAGCCTTAGTTTATCGGCCTACTTATTAGCTTACTTCCCGGCTTTTACCTTATTAATATAGACTACGCTCGGGTATATCGGTAGTTTAGCTTTAATTAATACTTAAATATCGTACTAATAGTACTTTCTAGTTAATAGTATCCCTCTCTTAGTATATTCTCGAGGGCCCTCCCGGCGTAATATATACCCCGACCGTTTCCGATATATATATAGAAGCCTTCTTTAATAATAATATCGTCGGTATCCTTAATACTAAGAAGGATATAGTTCGGTCTTTCTAGTCTACTTTTACCGAGTCGGACGACTAAGCTATAATCGCTACGATTTCTCTAGATATACTTCCTATCCGTAGGGTAATTATAGCTACTATTACTAACCCGCTAGCTAGCTACTAGATTTAGAAGTTCGAGAAGCGTAAATAGGCTATTAAGGTTTTTATTATCTAGTATTTCGGGGGCTATAACGTAATTCCCTACTACTACTACGAGTAGATCTTTAATACTACTCTAGATATTAACTATTATAATAGAAGTTAGCGAATATACCCCTTCTAGGAGTATATCTCTCTCCTTAGCTTCCTAAAGGGTAGTTATTCGAACTACGTCTAGCGTAAAGAGTAGCCGAGCTAGGACTTATATAGCTACTACGTTAATCGGGTCTTTTAGGAGAAGTACGGCTAAGGTACTTATAAGGCTCTTACCCTAAAGCTCCGTACGGCTCGTCCTACTAAACTTCTATCGGATATCGCTTAGTATAGTAATCTAAATAAAGCTATACCTACTAGCTTAAGGTTTACTATACTACTTAGAGACTTATAGTAGGTATACCTCCGTTAGTACTTTAATATCTTATAGTATAACTAATAACGAGCTTCGATTTCTCTTACCGGTACTATCTTTTATATTCCTATAAACTAAGGTAATTAGTATAAGTAAGCTACTCTCGACTCTCTTATAGTTAATCCTAAGGACTAAAAGGATAAAGAGGCTTTCTAGCTAAGTATTTAGGATTAATAGGTTAATAAGCGAGAGATTTAGGTATAAAAGGTTCTATCTAGGATTAATAGTAAACTCTAAGAAGATCGCGATAAAAATTTAAACGACCTTATATTACGGTTACCTATCCTTAAGAGTAGTTCGTCCCCTAAAGTAGTAAAGAGACTTTACGACCTCTACTTTATCGAAGGATATAGATTATAATTAATACTAGGCTAATTATAGGTAGAATAGTATTAGATAGGGAATCTAAGAGGTTTATTCCCCGAAAAAGGTATATTTATTATTATCTTCTAGTCGGCCCCCGGGGATTTAAAGCTCGATATTTATCTTTTCGGNAATCTAAGAGGTTTATTCCCCGAAAAAGGTATATTTATTATTATCTTCTAGTCGGCCCCCGGGGATTTAAAGCTCGATATTTATCTTTTCGGATAAGTAGTCTAAGCTTTTTATAGTTATAGGGAAGTCCGATCGTAAGTCTAGTTAAAAGTATTAGTCTAAGACTAGCTCCTAGAGCCTATCCTTAGCCTTAATAAACTTTCTTAACCTAAGTAAAACGAAAGTCCCTTAAAGCTTTACTCTATTAATCGTTTAAAGCTTATAGGTATTATAGGATTTATTAATAACGATCTTATATAAACTAAGCTACTTAGGCTATAACTTAGCTAAGGTACTTAAGTTATTAAGCCGGACTTTATCCGAGAGTAAGATAAGATCGCTAACGTCGATAGCTTCGTACCTAGGTTTAAACTTCCGAGCCTCTTTTATATTATAACGAGTAGTAGTATCGGTATATCTCTTATCGATTAAGGCTACCGCTCGCTCGCGGTCTTCCGGGAATTCTATAAACGCCCTTAGACGTATATCTAAGAGCTCTTAGTCGGTTAAATCTTAGTCCTATTTAAGAACCCTCTATACTTTATCCTTCGTTTCGAGCCTTATCCTTAGTATAACTCCGTATAAAATCTCGAAGGGGGACTTACCTAAAAGCCCTTAAGGCGAAACTTAATCGGCGTAGTAGGCTATCGGTAGTAAGTCCCGAATATTCTTCTTTCCTACTATATACTAAGTAGCTAGTACCTTTACGATAGGAATATAGCCGACTTTAAGGATACCGTTAGCTCGAGGGTAATATAAGGATATAACCCTTTTCTTTATACCGAGTTTATCGATAAGCGTTATAACCTCTTTAATATTCTCCTATCCCCTATCTATAATAAGTAGGTAGAAGATACTATATCTATAAATAACCTCCTTATAGAGAAATCTTACGACGCTCTTCGAGTTACCTTTATTAAGATATCTAGCTTTAATCTACTCCGTTAGTATATACCTCGCCTCTACGATATACTAGGTCCCTATCCTNTATCTATAATAAGTAGGTAGAAGATACTATATCTATAAATAACCTCCTTATAGAGAAATCTTACGACGCTCTTCGAGTTACCTTTATTAAGATATCTAACTTTAATCTACCCCGTTAGTATATACCTCGCCTTTATAACGTACTAAGTCCTTATCCTTTAGATATCTAGGTAGACCTTAGTAAAGGGTATAGGATTAGGAACTATATATTTAAGGGGTATATCTAATTTATACTTTAGCTTCTAGTAATTATAAGTCCGAATAACTTCGAGAACCTATCGGTATATTCTATCCTACTAAAAGCTATATCGGAGGAATCTATAAACTAAGTCCCTTCCGTAATAATCGATCTCCTTATAAGTATCCCTAATTAAGGTTAATCTCTTATCGGGGGTATCGATAACCTTCTATAGCTACGGTACGGCCCTAGTAGGCTTCCTCTAGAGAGCCTTATACCGGTAGATATAGTACTTAAGGGCGATATAGCTAAGTTGGTTATATTACTTTTTCGTAGCTCCTTCGGGTATATTTATCGTTAGAAGGTAGTAAGTAATCCTACGATACTTTATTAATTAATATAGTAAAAGGTTAAGAGTATCTCGGGCGAGATTAAGGTTATTATATCGCTTTGGTATATCGTCGGCGATATTAAACTTAAAGATCTAAACGTTAATATAGTCGTTTAGTTCCCCCTCGAGGTTATTATTATCTTAATTTAATAGACTAGTAGGTTTATAAGATAGTCCGTTAGTTATTAAGTTTTTCGTACTAATAATATACTTAACCTCGAAGTTAAATAAGCGAAGCTAAGTAATCTAACGGAGGATAAAGGTATTTAGTAGGTCTAACGCCGCTCCGTTTAGCTAGGCGACTAAGACCTATATATCGGTTTTAAAGATAAAACGAACTCTAAAGAGATAGTTCTTATATCGACGAAAAGCTTTAAAGGCGCCTCGAAGCTTAAGTTTATTAATATTATAAGTTTTCTTAGCCCCCTTCTAAGTACCGCTCTTATAATAAGTAACTTTCCGCTTACCGTCGACGTATTATCCGAGGATAGCTCCTTAATTAATAATACTTACGTCGGTATAGAGGTAGATTAGCCTTAATCCGTCCTTATACTAGAGGTTAATAAGTATTAGAGCTAAAGTAAGCTTATCTTTTAAAAGGTCTATCGCTTATTACTAAGCGTCCCCCTAGTCGAACTTAACGTCTTCCCTTAAGAGCGTTATTAAGGGTTCCGCGACGTATATATAGCCTTAGACCTAAATCCTATAGAAGATATAGATCCCGAGGAATACTCTAATTTTAGAGAGGGAGTTATAACGTTCCTACTCTTTAATCTTAATAATCTTCGCCTCCTTAGGGGACTTACTATTTATACCGTAGATATAGCCGATAAGTACTATTAATATTTAATACTATTAGGACTTCGCTCCCGAAATAATATAGCTAGCTAGCTCGATATTAAAAAGGACTTTATTAATATTTCTAATATATTTATAGATAAACCGTCGTATATTAAACCTAATCTTAGTACTATTATAGTCGGTATTAAGTCCTTTAATTACGATATCGTCGATAAAGGCTCGATAGTAGTATAGTATAAGGTTATATAGGATCCGGGTAATAACTCTTATAAACTAAGCGACGGAATTAGTTACGCCCTAGGGAAGGGTATATATTCTAAAGAGGCTAATCTCCGTCGCGAAGGTTATAAGATCTCTACTCTTAGGGTTTAATCCTACCTAGTCGTAGCCTAAGAAGAAGTCTAGTAAGGAGATTACTTAGTATTTAGTAAAGTCTTTAAAGAACTTATCCGCTCCTAGTAGGATAAAGCTATCCCGAATAGTTACCGCGTTAACTTTTGTAGTAGAGTTAATAAGCCTTATATTACTATCCTTTTTACGGACTAAGAACTAAGGGTTCTAATAGGAGCTATATAACTCTTCGAGAACCCCTTTCTTAAGCCTATCCTTAATTATTTTAATAACCTTATCCTTTAACGCCTTAGGAATCGGAATACTCCTCTCTTACTAGGCCTTATATAGAATAACTTTAATCTTCTAGTCTAGTATAACTATAGGATTAAGCTTACTATATTCCGAGAAATCCTACGTAAGGGCTTTCTTACGGTTCGATAATATAAGCCGTAAGAGTTCCTTTTCCCGGNCTCTCTTACTAGGCCTTATATAGAATAACTTTAATCTTCTAGTCTAGTATAACTATAGGATTAAGCTTACTATATTCCGAGAAATCCTACGTAAAGGCTTTCTTACGGTTCGATAATATAAGCCGTAAGAGTTCCTTTTCCCGGGGCTAAAGGTATAAGAGAGTAGCTTTAATAGTAGCCTACCTCTTTAATATTAGTCGGCTTCTAGCCTTTAGGTCTAAATATTTTAATATAATTAAGCTTAAGACTTCTTAAGGTAACCGATACTACTTATCTTCGATCTTAATAAGTTTTTTCTACTTCTAAAGCGGGTCGCCCTCCGGTACGGTCCTATCGGAAGGATAGTTATTAACTAAGTATATCTTATCGGCTACCCTCTTTTATATAGTAAGTACGTCCTTATATAAGGTCTTCTTCTTCCTAGTAGCTTTATAATACTTCTCGGGCTTCTAGCCTAGATATACTATACCTAAGCTTACTTACTTAATATTAAGTTCTATCTTCTATATAGTAATAAAGCCGACTAAATAAGACTTTTTAAAGATAATAGTTAGTTCCGGAGGATCTTATAACCCTTTTCTTTATTACTAAAAGTATATTATCCTTCCGTATCGAGGTCGTTAGTAGTATCGGTACCTTTTAGGATAGAAGCTAGTCTTTTTCGCGGCTTTATAGTATTTCGGGATTAGGATATTAGCTATAAAGCGAGTAAAGAGAGTAGCGATATAAAGAGCCTCTCCTTAAGAGATTACTACCTATTCGTCCTTTTCGTCGAAGTTAGAGAGAAGAGTATTTAATAAATACTTACCTTCCTTAGCTTCTTCCGGGGTAGACTCCTACGTCCTCGTTTATAATAGCCTATCTAGAAGTCTATTCTCCTCCGAGTCTATACTCCTATAGCTCCGTATATCTTCGAGGGCCGCTAGGTTAAGACCTTTAGAATCGCCCTCCTCCTCGGTATAGGCTTAATAAGCCTTTTTCTACGGGTATTTAAGGGTAATCGGATCCCGCCGATCGCGATTATCCCCTCTTTAAGCTCTCCTAGTCTTCTAGTTCTTAGTAGGAATAATAATACTTACTTAAGTTCCCTCCTTAATAACTAGGAAGTCCTTTAGAGATTAAACTTACTTAATATCCGATTTAATATCCTATTTAGGGAAGAAGTCTCTAAGCGTTTTAGTCGAGATAAAGACCTTAACTTTAATTAGTACTACTACTTTAACGTTCTCGAAGTTAAAGCTTCCGAAAATCTAGTCTCTATAATAAAAGATACCCGTTTAGATAGTTAGTAGGAAGTTAGTCCCTAGGATATAATCGCCGGTTACATCCTCGTCCTTTATAACTACTATATAAACTAGGACCTTATTATTACCGATATAAATATACTCGTAGATATACCCGATAGCTAAGATCTCTTCGCTAGATACCGTTTTTATACCTATATCGGCTTAGCTAATATATAGCTATAGACTACTCTTATAAACTATACTCTCTTTAATAACGGTTATCTACGCTCTAGTATCTAGTAAGCTAGCGATCTTAATATTATTATTAGGATCCCTAAGGGTAAACTAAAGGAAGAGCTTACCGCCGATAATGTACGGGTAGGCTTAGTCTAAGCCTTTTAGTAAGATACTTTCGCTAATAGTATTAACTACTAGTACCTTAATAGCCGCCGGGCTATTTACTAACTAAGGGTCTAAATAGGCTTAGAGGGCCTTCCGGAATATATCTATTACCGGCTTAGATAGGTTAACCCTATTTATTATTAACCTTATTTTCCGAGTATTAAGCTTATCGAAGAAGTCCTCTATTAGTCCTAGGACTAACTTTAGTATATCTCCTATTTCTATTTTAACGGATTAAGTAAGTATTCTCTTTATTAGCTTTTACTTAATTAAGGCTACTAGGTCGATAGGTTCCTTAATTTCCTTATAGGTAGCCTTTATAGATTATTTCCCGGGGTCTTATCTAACTATATCGATCTTAGGCTAGGTCGGAGATCCTACGCTTAAGGTTAGTTAATTAATAAGAGGAGGGGCGTCCGTTATCTCGTTACCTAACTAGAAAGGTATCCGAATAGGAGCTTTCTAGGTCTTCTAACCTATTCTTAGAGAGCGCCGAGGTTCCTTAGCCCTAACTATAGTAGAAACTCTCGGAAGATTAAAGTTAATAGACTTTCTCTTCTTCTACCTAAGCCTTTTACTAGACTCTTCCCCCTACCTTTTTCCTAACCCCTTAGTATATATATATAAGATATCCTTATCGTCTGAGATATACTTCTTTAAGGTATTAATATTTATAACGTCTAAGAAGGTAGAGCTTAGAGGGCTAGTAATCTTATACCCGCTATCCGTAAGGAAATTATTATCGACGAGTAATAAGTCGAGAAAGTTTATATTTAATAGCCTATTAGGCTTATTAAGTAAGATACCTTTATTCTTAATATTATCTACTAAGCTAACTTATACTTAAGGTCTAGGATAAGCTTAGCTTAGTACTAACTAGGGCGTTTATCGTTAGTTCTAATAAAGCTTACTAACGTATATCGTTTATTTAATCCGTTATCTTTAAGAGGCTTAAGATCGCCGTAGGAAATAGAGAGGCGTTCTTTACCCTCCTAAATAATATACCCTCTATTCTCTTTACTTACGAAATAACTATCGTTAGAGAGGTAGGGGTATTCTCGGAAGAGGTAACCTTAGTAATTATAGTAGAAGTAATATAAGTTACCTCTTAATAAATTAAAAGAGCTACGCCGCGAGCTCGGCCGGGACTTTCTAGTATCGTTATCGTTCTAGTAAGTACTTCCCGGTATTATAAATATGTTAATATTATTAACTTCTCCTATTAAATCTAAGAACTATTATACGAAAGAGAAGATATCTTCCGGCTCGTATAGACCTAACTCTAAAATCTTAGTTAGTATAACTATCTACGATTTACTATTTATCGTAAGTTTCTTAAACTTCCGAATTAGTTCCTTTATAACGTCGACTTACTTAGAGGACCTCTTTAAGGCCGTAACCTTAATAGAGGAGGGTTTATCTTTAGTTAATACCTTTTTAGCCTTAACTAGATCTATATAACTAGAGTCCTAGTAGTAGGATTAGTTAGGAGGTACCTTAGTTTCTCGAGTAAGAGTTACTATCCCTATAGTCGTCGAGCGGACTCGGTTATTTCCGGCCTCGCGAGCTACGACCTTACTAAGGGTATATTATAGAGACTTCTAGTCTCTATTCTAGTAGATCTTACTAGTATTAATATTTATATATCGAATAAGGTCCTTATAGTAGAGGTTAATAATAATATTATAGATCTTATAGTTCCTAATAAGGCGTTTAATCTCCTTACTTTTAGATTAAGCTTTAATAATATTAATAAGAAGGTTATTAATCGCTCTATAGTTCTTACTTTAGATACTTTTAGGAATATAACTATTAAAGACTCTAAAAGGGTTAATATAGTATTTAGTATCTCTTATTATTAAATATTTCTTAAGCCTCTTCTTAAGCTTTTTAAAGGTCTTACTCTTCTTAAGCTCTTTCTTATATACCCTACGATACCTATAATCGAAGTAGGGGCTTAACTTCTTTATTATAACGTAGTCGGGAACTAATTTAGCTTCCTATAGTATCTCGACTTCTTCTAAGAAGTCGAGGAACCCCGAACTAATAAAGCTAAGGGTATTAAGCTAGCTTTTAGTCGGTAACTTATAGTTCTTAGTATAAAGACTATAGGACTTATACTTCTTACGCTTACTATAATTAAGGCTAGATACTTATAGCTTAGAGGAAGAGCTATCCTTAGAGTCCGTAAAGTCCGAATCCGAGGATTTAGTCGAGTCGTCGTTAGAGGAGTTAGTCGAAGAGTCTAAAGCTTTATTTAACGAGCCGTCTAATAAACTACTTAAGGAGGAGGGATTAAAGCTCGAATCGGAGTAATTACGGTACTTCTTCGAGCGCCGCTTCTTATCCTTACCCTATCTCTTATTACTCTTACCCTTATCCTTCTCTTTACTATTATCCTTAGTAAGACCGGACTTACCTTCGTTCTTATCGGTAACTTCTTTAGCTAAGGCTTTATTACTTCCTTATTTTCCTCGATACTTCTTTTTATCCCTTATAGTACTTTAGAGGTTAGCTTCGGTATTATTAATTAATCGAGGGTTCTTCCTACCTATCTAAGGAGCCTTAAATAGTACTTAGGAGGGCTCCTAAGAAAGGAAGGGGCTTAGTTATTAGCTAGGTAGATAGCTAGCCTTAAAGGGGTTAGTACCCGATAGGCTACCCCGATCTTATCTATATTTAGTATCTCGTTATTAATCTTCTATTATTTTATCCCGATTAAGGTTAGTCGAGTCTTTTATTCCTATTTTCTTATCTATATTTACTTCCCTACCTCTTTCTAAGCTATCGGGTACTTTAGGAGGCGGGTCGTAGTAGCCGGTTTCCGTTACGTATAGGGGAAGACGGGATTAGGTCTCGAAGACTAGGTATTCGGTTCTCTACTTAACGTCGTTAGGTAGAGAAGCCCTAAGGCTTAGGCTCGAGGTAAGATCGGATTTAGTTATAGTAAAAGACTTATAAGTATTAGTAGTAGTATATCGGTATCGGTAGTTATTTTAGATTATTATACTTCTTTTATAGTATAATTAAAGATTAGGAGAAAGAGGGAAGGAACGACCGAGGGTAATAAGGGAGAAGGAGAGGGGAGATATTAATTATCGAACCCTCTACTTCTTTCTTTATTTACTCCTCTTCCTTTCTTCTATCGTTTCTCCTTAATCTTCTACTAATATACCTATATAAAATTAATTACGTCGGGTAGTTATATAGGTTATTCCTACTTATCTATATTACTTCTTCTTTTTTACTACTTCTACGGTTATATCGAGCTAATACTATCTTAGATATAGATATATATAGAAGGTAGGTATCGGAGTAGGAGAGGGTATATCGGGAGGCTTTTATCTACGGCCTATATTATCCCGCTAGTCTATAATAGTCTAGACGGTATCGATTAAGGCTACGCTACCTAGCTTTCCGAGGAATCCTCTTCCTATAGTCGTATAGGTATTATAGGGTTATTCTAATTTATTTTATTTATATTACTAGTTATTACGTCTTATCCTAAGATAATATAGCTAACCGGTCGTAATAATACCTCCCTTCGAGATATTAAAATCTAGGTCGCCTCTCTAAGAGATACCTTATCGGCTATAGGACCGCTTTCCTATAGCTAGGCTCTATAGTCCTCTTAAACGCCTATTAGCTATTTAGCTTATAAGCCTACGGACGCCGACGAGATATATTTCCTACCCCCTCTCGTTAGGTCTTAATAGTCTCTAAAACTATCTATTCCGTAAAGATACCCGAAGGCGAAGCGAAATCCCTTTCTTTATTAGCTCGATAGTATACTATTATACCGTTATAGAGCTTATAACTATAGTATCGAACCTTCGTCGTTAGTTAATTAGCCTTAATTACGTCCGACCTAAAGCTAGTCTCTCTACCCTAGGGTAGAGAGACCTTCTAATAGTTAGGAGATTATAATTATTATTCGCCTCTTCGATAGTATCTTCGAGTTTATTATATTCGAGATAGTAAGTTTATTTAACGCCGTTAGAAAATATCTATTATTACTAAGGCTAGCTTAGTAATAGCCTTTAGTCTCGTCCTTATTACTAATAAAATAACGTAACGGGAGTAGTCTAATAGAGTACGCCGGTCGGAGCTAAGTACTCTAGAGAGACCGGTCGTAGGTCGGTATACGCTAGGAAAGCCGAGCTATATAAGATATAGCCTAACTACCTATCTACGTTACTAGAAATATAAGGTCTATCTCGATAAAAGTAGGCTTAGAAGATACGGAATAAACTAATTAGGGCTAAACGAGTCTTAATTAAGTCGTATAACGATACGTAGTTAAAGGAAGCNCTTAGAAGATACGGAATAAACTAATTAGGGCTAAACGAGTCTTAATTAAGTCGTATAACGATACGTAGTTAAAGGAAGCTTATTCTAGAGGTCCTAGGCTATTATAATCGTTATATTTAGGGGGTCCCGCGAGTAATATAAAAGTAATAAATTTTCCGCTATCTATTAGGGCTATCTATACCTACCTACGCGTTAACTAAGCCACGCGGGATATAGCGCTACCTAGCTATAACCGTACTACCCTATTATACTAGTTAAGAATAAAACTTAGATTACCGTAATCTATAAGCCTTTAGTTTATAGAGTATAATAAGCTATAAGTTATCTTTAATTAATAATATCGTTAGGATAGATTACCTACTTAACGAATCTAAGAACGGATTTTAGTATTTAAATAAAAGGTTTAAGTATAGATAGTTAGATATATTTACGATAATAATTAATTTAAGTCTTTATTTAAAACCTCTTTTAGCTTATAGTAAAGAAACGTAACGTTTTATAATATTACGATAAGTATAATATCGACGATACTAAGTATTATTCTATTCTATCGCCTAGAGCGAACTATTAGTATATACTATTACCTATCTAGCTTATATATCCTTAGGATTATACCTAGGTCGTAATAAACTCTTAGACCTTATAAGCCCTAGGCGCTTACTTAGCGGCTTACTAAACCTGACCGATTCGGTTAGTAGTTAGCCTCTAGCTAATTTCTATGATATTATAAAGCCCCTTTAATTAGGGATGTATTATTAGCGTTAAATAGTTTCGATTATTACCGTAAGTACTACTAATAAAGTAAAATATATACTTAATAATTACTTACGTTTTTTTTTCCGTTACGGTTCTACTAGTAAATAGATTAATTACTCCTTTACTATCCTACCGCCCGCCCTCGCCTACTATTTACTTCCTAGTTGTAGTAAAAATTAATATCTAGATCTACGACTTAAACTTAGGCTTCCGATACTTAATAGTAAATTTATCTTTCGTAGTACTATCGTTCGTAAGTATATACTATAGGACGTTTATCTCGAGATCGACTATATTCTCGAACTTAGTATCTTTACTAATATACTTACTTATAGAAATATATTATTATCCGAATATTAAGGACCTGTCTAGAAGGGCCGGACGTTTAGCTAGTAGGGCCGGAAAAGGTGGGTCTTATCGGAAATAACGCTTAACGTCGCGATAGCCTTAATTACTCGGTCGTAGTCCATCTAGTTCAAGCGCTCGGTCATAGTTCAATCGCTCGGTCGCAGTCTATCTAGTTTAATCGCTCGGTCGTAGTTTATCTACAGCGATAGTTATCTATAGGTCCTAGGACCCGCGTAGTCCCTTGGGTTAAACAGGTGTGATTGTGAGGCTATCGCGACGTCGGGTGACGGACTCCTTATTTCCGGTGAGACACACCTTTTCCGGCCCTGCTACCCAAACGTCCGGCACTTCTAGACAGGCCTAATATTAATAATTTTAATATAGTATCGATATCGATCTATTAATTAAAGCGGAGCTTCGTTTTAAAACGAATAGTAACTAAGTAAAAAGGCCTTTTAATACTATAGTAGCTAAGCTTTTTAGGTAGTATAAAAGTAATAAACCTCTTAATATCTAAAAGGATTATATATTAATATTCCTTATTTATTTTAAAAGTTAATTAACTAAAGAGTTCTTAGAGAGTTCTTAGAATAGTTTTAGAGGAAGTAGAGAGTCTTAGTAAGGACTTAGTATATAGGCTTAAGGCCTTTTTTATACTCGCGATAAGGGTTTAAAGCTTCTTTAGAAGAGTTTATCCCGCGAAACGATAGCTTATAATAGCGTTAATTACCTAGAGGTCCGCCTCTACCTAACTAATTAGGAAAGTCTACGCGAAATATAGGCTTAAGGCTTTTTTTATACTCGCGATATAGTTTTAAAGGCTCTTTATAAGAGTTTATAATATAATACGATACCTTACGATAATATTAACTACCTAGAGGTTCGCCTCTACCTAACTAATTAGGAAACCCTATATAAAATAAAGCCCCTTTATAGGAAGCCTATACTAAATATAATAAAAGGCTATATAAGCCTAGCTTATTATACTAAAATTTTACCTCTAGATCGGATAATAATACTATCTTATTCCCCCTATATTCCGAGCTTCCTAATCTCGTCTACTAGTCTAATACATATTAATAGCCGTCCCTACTATAGTAGCTTAGAGTACCTATACCGTACCCGCCGGTCCTTGAGCATTGTTATGATCTCTGTCGCCGATATGTGTCCGGTGTCTGGGGGCAAGTCTATAAACTTAGAGTGCGTCGAGGCGTACCCGAGGATCTCAGGGCTGGTAGACACGTGCGTAACAACGACGCTAGCGATGCCTCCGAGCAGGAAGGCGAGGCACGACAGCCGACCGACGGCGATCCACACGCGCGGCACGACGTACACGGCCACGAGGTTGCTCACCTCTGCCTCAACGGTGGCTGTGGGCGGTGTGAATAGCGACGTCCCGGGCACGGTGCTGAAATCGAAGGAGCTGAGAAGGATGTACGTGTTCAGGAGTTGCGACAGCCGGCGGATGAAGTCGGTCTTGTCCTCGGGGATGCCGCTGAACATGTCGGTCGACGTCTCACTGCTGGACACGCCCCTGGGGTTCTTTAGGCATCGGAGTCCGAGGTCAGTAGTCGCTATCCCCCCAATATTGGTCGCCTTGGGCAGGTTCGTGGTAATGTGCCCAAAGACCGCCGGGAAGTTCAGATGAGAGATAGTCTCGGGGGCGTGACTCTTACGGGAGGGACGCTGGGCGATGACGGTGCAGTTCTGCCGGGGTGTTTCCGTCTGCCGCTCGCAGTGCACGCGTAATTCCACGTATCGCTGACGAACGTCACAGTAGCCATAGATTAAAGAGCCCTTCTCCATGATACCGGCGTCGTTGGATGCGCGGAACAGTAACCTTGTTGGCCCAGCCTCGATGCCTGCCTCGTTGGCGAACATACCCGGGCTCTCCCAGGTATCGATGTCTCCCCGTCGGGAAGAATCCGTCCACAACGTAACCACGAACCTGTCTAGAGCGATGAGCCAGTGAGCCAGAGGCCTTCCCTGCCAGCTGCTGTGGGGCTGCACTGCCGGTCACCGGGGCAGTACTACTGTCGTCTCGTCCGGGGGCAGCACTTCCACCGTCTCATCCGGAGGCAGTACTACTGATGTCTTGTCTGGAGGTAGTACTACTTGCGTTTCTCCTGGAGGCTGCACCGTTCTCTTGTGGCGGGGACTCGGGTGAGGACTCGCCGGGTGGAATCGTCCCATCTCGACACGACGCTTTCCAGATGCGAGCTGGGATCGTCAGGGAAGACAAAGTCGTAGCAGTTGAGTTCGATATAGCCCGACTCGATGTACAGAGTCGAATTGCCGACAGGCACATTGCTGATCGGAATACCCGCAAGGGCAGAATATCTCTCCTGTTTCGGGCCCCATACCACATCTTGCCACTCTGTGGCCGGCGTGTGTATCGTCGTATTGTCGTATCTGTTACCGATGAATGGGATCTTTACGTTTCCCCATAGATCCAAGGTGTCAGTCTGGATGTGCTCGGGCACGTTGATCAGGGCGCCCAGCCTGCTTGCCAGGTATGCGAAGAAGGCAGTAGTATCGTTCGGTCGTGTTGGGTTCCGGGCTCCTTGTCTGTCAGGCCTGATGGCAGCGTTGTTTCCAGGAAGGCGATGTCTCTAGTCGATGCTATCGACGTGTCACGCGTCTCGAGCACGCGAAGGATCGCCTGCGTGCCGAGGGGAGAAAAGGCCCACAGGAGGATCAGGCCAACACCGGCAAGGTTCACCGCACGTAGACCGAACTGGGTGACTATAGCGCCTCCAAAGGTTCGGCTTCCTATCATTTGTTCCAGGAAGCCGAGAGATGCTCCCTGCTCGAGTCTCCATCGGGCGATCTGATACATCAGGCGGCCGACGATGACGGCGAACAGGATAGGGAACGCGGATGCGAACTGGAGAATATTATGAAGCAGATTAGCGTCTCTCGAGCATATGATACGCTGGTGTGCTTGTACAGGTCGGTCTGCACTCACCACGTTGACACCATCCTGCCACCGTGCATGCCCACTCTCGTCAACCTGGGACCCATCCAGACTGTAGATAACCGCGACGAAGCCTATGAAGGCGAGAGGAACAAGGATAGCTGTAACATCGGCTGCGATGATGGAAAACGATAAGGCAAGCCTCACAGCCTGTGCTGTCGGCTCTGTATTCTGATCGCTCGCCGGTTTGATTTGAACGCCGACTCGTGTTGATGAAGCATGGCCGGACTTGGGCTCCGAGGAGCGATCCTGATCTAGGGCAGGCGGGTGACCCATAATGACAATATCCCGCGGAAAATGAGGGGCAGGATGGATAAGCGGAATCAAGATGTAAGACCTTAGCAGAAGGATACGGTAATGATCGATTACCGAGTCGGGTCCATGTGTATTATGAAGAGGCCCCCAACCCTTCCGTCCCGTTTCCGGCCCCAAATTGACCCCTGTGCTTTGGAAGATTTGCGCCTTATCACTTCAGATTAATTCGTTGCCATTGACAGCGGCGCGCGATAGAGCCCGATCAGGCCGGCCGTGATGTGACAGAGGAGTCACCAGCCCTTTTAATAGAGGCGGGCTAACGCAGCCTGCGATATTGCTACCGCGGCCCGAGAAGTTATAGGCCAAATATATAGTCAGCCATGATTGCTAAGAGATACAGTCCATCGACCGATACAGTCCATCGACTGGTCAACAGGCAGGTCAACAGGCAAGACGTATCTCACTAACATCGGAAACACCAGAGTACGAGGGGTCGATAAGTTTTCAGGCTGCGGTAGTAATATCGCAGGCTGCGCTAGCCTGCCTCCGTTGATACCATCCCCCCCCTGTCTTAGCCTTCCCAGGTAATAACAGACAACCTCGATCCATTCTTCCTTGATCCAAAGCTCGGCTCCGAGGTATTTAAAGATGGAGATACCGAGCAAGGACCTCCTCGATTGTCTCTGGATCCTCGCTTACTGAGAGTAGAATGTACTCATTAAACGCAGCCCCGACCCGAATATCAGAGCATCCAGGCGAAGGACTAGACGCCGAGAGCCCGTTCAAGGCCTCTAGGTATCTCGCATGGGCAAGGTGGTGCAATCCGAGCATGTGGAAGACACGGGCGACCGTGAACGATACCTCCCGCCTGACCGCATGTGACGCTGACATACCCCGAATGTCTGCATACTCGAAGATTGCAGCCATGCCTTGCATGATGAGGTATTGCCGGTTGTCCGCCTGCCTCTTCAGGCCATGATGAACATAGCCCAGACCGACGCTCAAGTTAACCATAGGGTTCCGTGGTGCGAGGGCTTTTGCGCGAAGGAAGTAATCTAGTAGGATATCCCCAAGCTTAGCAAACGCAATGGGAGTATGTTCAGGGAAGGGAGTCTTACTCAGGGCAAAAGTGTAGCTGGTTGAGGTGAAGAGAACGTGTCCGTACAGCATAAGTAGGCAAACATCCAGGTTCCGAATCTCGCCGTTGGCCGTCGAGAAGTCCGGAGGAGCGATGATGTCCGTGTCTGGCATTGTTGCTCTGATCTGCGTGGCGTCGATGACCCTGATCTGACGCAGAATAAACTTCTGGACGGGGCCGGAGTTGTACCAGGATGCAGGAGACTGGCAAAAGCGGCATAATGCAGCAAACATGCGGTACGCGTCCGAGTCAAGCTGGTTCACCTTCAAGAAGAACCGGCCCATGGCGACGCAGACTTCATCGTCCGCCATGTAAATCGCGCAAGCTACGGATGAATTAGTGACTGGGAGACCTGGGAGCAATGGGAGACACGAGGTGTAAGCTTTACCTGCCCATGCCACATGTATCAAGAACATGTAGTCTTTCGAGTTGGTGAAAACGATCGAATCTCTCGCCGCCTCGCAGACCGAGTATGCTTCCTCGCCGTTGCCGCCCATTGCTAGGCAGATGGCGTAGTCGAGGAAGAGCTCCAGCCACTCTCCGAACGGTATACCTCGATATCCATCGTCGTTTGGAGGGCGACTGTCATCCACTTGTCCAGGTATCACATCTGCGACAATATTAGCTACTGTCTCTCATAGAAAACCAGGTAGCGAATTATACTGCGTGATAGTCGCTCGGCAAACTGATGCAGCTCTGACGTTCCCGGTTGGACCTGATATGGTGCATTGAAGACCATGTCGTTTGCGGCCCCCAGATACTTGACGTACTTGTCCCACGTGTAGAATCTCCTGAAGGAACGGAAGTCATCGACGAGATCCCTCGCCGCCGCCATCCAATCGGAGACCAGTGTACGGTCGCCTGCCTGGATCAGCCGCTTAAGATGCCGCACGTCCTTGTAGCGGCGGGAAAGTTCATCCGCTCGCTCTCGTTCCTCGAGCTTCCGCTGATCAGCGCCGACAAGGCGCTTGGGCCTGTATCTCCGCGCAACCCTGGTGCCAGGCTTACGGCCGGGCCGCGTCCTCGGCATAGCTTCGCCCTCGACAGGCTCGAGACCTGCCTCCAAAGCGGCGACCCCGCCCTCACGAGGCAGCCCTCGCATATCCTGGAGGGCTATGGCTTCTGTTACAAGAATGAGGGCTTCCTCGTCCTCATGAGCCTGTTCGTAAATCCTCGCTAGCTCAACTCGAGCATGTATGTTGTTCTCGTCCACTTCGA
Organism: Plectosphaerella sp. P0831; assembly: GCA_014635975.1. Taxonomy (NCBI): domain Eukaryota; kingdom Fungi; phylum Ascomycota; class Sordariomycetes; order Glomerellales; family Plectosphaerellaceae; genus Plectosphaerella; species Plectosphaerella sp. P0831. The sequence continues at coordinate 16,463 of JACAFV010000005.1, read as the reverse complement.
TGGTCAACAAGAAACAATCCTCGGCAGCGCCTGTGTCGCCGCTATTGACATAGCACATGCCGAGGTTGAACAGAAGCTCCGGATCATGACTACAAGATGAGTCGCGGAGCATCTCGAAGTAGTCAAGGGCACGAGGAAACGCGCCGTGTTCGAACAGCGCATTGGCGATGTCTCTCGCAAGCCCTGGGAAGCTCTCCACAGCAGCGGCAGTTGCTGATTCGGTCGGATCAAGCCATGACAGATGTCTCTGTGGTTGAGTCAGAATGCAAGGAACAAGGAGATAACATCACTTGGACTTGCCTCGAACTCTTCAGTGTGGCCAAGTCTTATCCTACAGAGACCCAGTTGGGCTCTCAATTCTAGGGGGAGACCCGATCCGTATTGTTGAGGCAGGTACAGCTTTGGATCGAAAGCTGGTACATGCGCTCGGCGGCCATCGTCGCGGTCCCATTCTCGGTCGTCGGTGGTCCATCCGTCCCAGAAAGTCTCGTCTTCCCGCGAAAGCCGCCAACGAGCCAGGGATTTGAGTTGGAAGAGGGCTGACTCGTAGTCGCGAGCGCAAATAAGAAGATCGACGAAGATGCTGATGTCTGCCCATAACACGGCACCTTGCTCCGCCGGGTTCCCATGTCGCAGGGCATTGAGATAGTTCTCATAGGCACCTGTGGCCTTGCTGATATGCTCTGGATTCTGTGTGGCCGAGCAAACATCTGCCAGCTTCCTGATTGTGTTGATATCGTTTGGCCGGCGTTTCAATATGTCTCCGTATTGCGACACAGCTTTGGCAAGGTGGCCTCGTCGATGATTGACTTCAGCTCTTCCGGTCCGAGCCTCATCGTTGCCGGAATTAGCCTTGATGGCGTTGGCAAAGCACATGCTTGCTGTCTTGAGCATTGGGCTGCCATCGTCATCGCCAGCCAGCTCGAGCGCTAGTTTCGCGCAGCTTACCCATGCTGCGTCGTCCTTGTCGCGTAGGAACGACGCATACAACTTGGCAGTGAGGGCATCAAGATGCCGGCCCTGATCCTCGAGGATGGTGGCAAGGGTCGTCCACGCCTGGTATGTCTCGGCATTAATCCTGATGATCTCGTGAATCATTCTCTCAGCCTGAGCGTAGTCCCCTCTCAGGAAGGCACCGTTAACCTGTGTCAGACGAAGCTTGATGTCCGGTCGCGGCTCCACTTCCTTCCGGGAGGATCGAAACAGCCCTCTTTGAGGGGGCCTTCCCCTTCGAGGCTTGGGGCGATGTGGTCTGTCCTCTTCTGCTTGATGAGTATCTAGGAAGACTTGGACTTCACGCTCAAATCTGGCATTCTCCAGCCGTAGTTCAAGCTCATCCGAGTCTGCGTCCGAGACGGCGGTATCATCTGCGTGATCTGCATTCACGCCGCCGCCATTTGCGACACCATGGCCGTTAGCCGGAGCTTCAGTCAGGTCCATTTTGCATCGCAATGGTGAGGTCTGGAGAACTGATGGTTGGAGGTGAGAGGTGTGATGAAACGGGAATGGAGAGTGATGGTTGTTCAGGTATCGATCGCGTTGGAGAGAAGACTTTTGGGAGAAGAAGGGATAATAGGGACAATAGGGCCCGAAATCCTTACCCTCAGCTGCAGCAAGCCGAAGGGGACACTGGAAGGGTTATTGTTCGTCGCAAAGGTCGGGTCTGGTAACAGTATGAGTAAATCGCCCTTCGCGAAAGTTCAAGGTTCAAGGTCAACTTTCGTGCAAGCCACCCCCCCAGGGGCGTGGGGTGGAGCGCGCCGCTACCCCGGGAGGTGTGTACCTACTAGGCAGGCACTGTACGCGGGGGGAAGAGGTCGGAAAATTTCCGCCTTTGACAAGCAAGTTCACCAGATTTTCGACGATATATTAAATTTCAGACTATATTCTACAGAGAGATCTCCACGGTCCGCTGGGGCGAGCAGGTCACCACGAGACTCTATCCAAAAGGATAACTTTGTGCAACCTGTCATTGAGGGTGGCGTGTTGGACTTAGCCAAGCTTTCCCTGCATCTTCGCTTCTACTTCGTCGTCAGTACACACGCTAGACGTGGCCCGAAACTCTACCCGCGCTGCGCATGCGTACCCTTGACTTGCTCGAACACCTTGAGCATCTTCCTCCGCGCGCCAAGGGCATTGACCCCGCGGTCCTCCAGGGCCTTGTCATCAAGCTCAACCAGATCGGTCCACTTCATGTCCTTGAGGTTGTCGGTATACTTGTGCAAGCGCAAACTCCTCAGCCAGCTGGGGATGTCCTGTAGGAGGGTGGGATCGGTAGGATCCTCAGGTGGCTTCGAACTGCCACGCCTACCCCGTGGAGACCGACCACGAACCATGTCAGAGTGGTCAGATAGATATCCCTCGTGGCCAGTGAGCCCAAGTTGATTGACATTGAGCGAGGGAATTCCACCGCTCAGCATAGATGCCTGGCCGTCGTAGGCACTGAGGAAGCCGTTGTTCTGGGGCGAAGCGAATGGCATGTGGCCAAACGAAGGCTGAATGGCAATGCCCGGCGAGCTGGGCCGAGAGCGGTGTCCGCCAAGACCCATCTGCTGCTGCTGCTGTGCCTGAAGCGCCAGCATCTGTTCCCGACTCAAGACTTGGCCATGCTCGTTGATCATGACGACATTGGCACCGGGGACACCGACGCCCTGCGCCGTATGCTGACCGGGTGCGTTGGGCGCGTCGTTGGAGCGAGCCCGGCGATACTTCCGAACGTCGTCGAGAGCGAAGCGATTGTTCACCGTGGACAGAGCCGCCAGTTTCATGGCCGTGGCATTGGCGAGCATGTCCGCTTGGGTGCCGCCATGCGCCCCGGCATTTCCGGCTCCAGGGCTACCGAAATTCGCTGCCATGGGGGTGTTCACCATGGATGCCCAGTTGCCGCTACCGGCCGCGTAGGGAGACAGCAGTGGCATATCTGCTGGCTTGTCGCCTGTCGTCAAGGTGGTACTCTGGATGGTCGAGTTGCTCGTGATTTGGGGACGCGGAGACCTCAGGCCAGCCGAAGGCGGGGGCTGGACAAACTGGCCCATGGGTGTTTGTCCGGTGGTTGACTTGGGTCGCCCTGCCTGGTCCGCGGAGTTCCAGCTCTGGCCCGGGATGATCGTGGCCTCGGGGGCCTCAGTGATTGTGCTGTTTCTGTTGGAGGGCGGCTGGTTTCCCGTTTGCTGCGTGTACTTTGCCTTTTCCGTGGCGATGGCCGCTGCCGCATCAGGGAACATGGCATTGATGGTCGACGTATCCAGGGTTGATGTCCGCTTTCCTGTGGTAGCGATACTCGAAGGCCGTACCACCGAGTTCCTGGCCGAGTCCACGTTGAGTTTGTTCATAGCATCGCTCAGACGGTTGGACATGGGGTCTAAGTTGCTGTGAGTTCGAGAAGCCGAGGGATGGGAGAGAGGGGACGCAAGGCAAGGGACTCGTACCTTTGTCGAAGTTGGTTGGCGACAAGACGCCCGACATGGGATGGTTCTTGCCCATCTGCTGCAGGACCTGGATGAAGAAGCGGATTTGGACCTGCGTGGTCTGCTGCAAAAGAGCATACAGAGCAGCAGTCCGCTCTGCTTCGCTCAGCACCCGGAACCATTGCTCAATCGCACTCAGCTCGTCTTTGAAGTCTTGGTCGAGCGTCGCTGCGGCCATTTCTTCGAGCGTGGTCTCGTATTGATCAATGTCGGCGATCCATTGCTGTGCAATCTTGTCCTGTGCGTCGCCTTCGGCGTTGCCCTGGCCCTGGCCTTGCTGGGACTGGCCATAGAAGTCGGAGGAGGGTCGGATGCGGCTCGCGGGTGAAGCGCCAGTGATGGCAGCCATGTCCGCAGAAGCCCGCAGGTGATGCCCGGCACCGATAGCTCGAGCGGGGGGGGGGCGAAGAGAGGAGGCCGTGTTGGCCTCGGGGGTGCTGTTGCGATTCCCGACAATGTGACTGCCAGACATGTTGAACAGCGGCCCGGGAAGCGAAGACTCTCGGATCTCGTAGTTGGTGGGCAGAGTTAGGAATGACCCTCTGGTCGGCGGTGGGTTTTGTTGCTGGGACGTGGAAGGATGAAACGTGCCCGGTGGAGCGTCAAAGGCCAGGGGGCAGAGTCCAGGGGCTTCGGCTTGCACAGGGACCCAGCACCCGTTTCGGGACTGATTGGACGGATTGTCAGAGGACAGCTGTTGTGTGAGCAACGTGTCTTCCGAGCTTTGGCTTCGCAAATGGAAAGAGTCGAGGCCCAACAGTATGCCAATAGACGGTCGCAGTGTTTCCGTCAAGTACCTGGCATCGCTTCAAATGCACGTGCACGCCATGGGACCAAAAATTACGGCTCCTCCAAGGGGACCAAGTTGGCGGTGGAGGGTCCTGTAAATTCCAATTAGGCAGCTGTACCTACCTACTTTCAGTCGGGAAGCTCGGTGTTGCACCACCACCAGTCGAGTACTTGAGCGCGAGTCTCCCCCCTCCCAACCCCTCATCTTACGCAGGACATTCAAAGAGAGAGCCAGCGTACGGAGGACGAATTTGGCACCGACCTGTCCTCACTAGGTGCTTTACTTGCCCCGCACGAAGTACGGTACCCGTGCCACGAAGGTGATCCGCTCCTTGGTACACTGGCGTACACATAGCTCGATTCCCGGCTTCCTTTGAATGTGCTCGGGATTAGCCGCACGTACTTGGACTCGGACTTGGTGGCGACATCGTGTCTCGCAAGGAAAGGTCCAGAGTCTGGCGAGGATTTGTCGAAATCAGACATCAGGCCTCTCGAAGCCGTGTTGTCCTGCGTTTGATCTCCCATCGAGTCGTCCAACCATCTGGACGTGGAATATTGAACCCTGGGTAGGTAATGTTGTGTTCTGGCCAAACCTGGTGCCAGGTTACCAACCAGTCCCGATCTGATCAACGTCACCACCACAGTCTACCCTAGGCTTCAATGTCCGACATTCGTCCTAGCCGTGCTCACCAATACAGTCGTAGAAGCCCGGTCGCCATGGTCTTGCCCGATGTGCGGAGAAATCCAAACAGGAACAAGCAAGGCATCACTGGAATACCCATATGGAACAGAGTTGCAAGGCACGGAGTACGCGGCTTCCCAGAATACACCGGTGTCGGACAGGAAAGTGGACGCCGTCGTGAGCGATGAATCGTGCTTCAATTCCGTCTTGTCGGTAGGTGACGGTGAAGAGTGTAGTCTATCCGTCCGCAGGCCTTCGCAAGGTGTCATGTGCACCCAGGCCGATGGGTCAACATCAACTGCTGCCCGCGTTGCCGCAATACGCCATCCCAGGTCCCAAAAGACATGTTTTCGTCCCAAACGCTTGTCTAAGCCTTCTCGCGCTTGCCCTCCTTGAGCTCCTTCTGTGGGTGGTGTTAGCGCTGGAGGAGCAGTATTGTTGGGGTATTCTCGTTGTTGCATACCAGAGCCCGGGCAGTGCCGTGCAGAGCATGACGGTGGTTGCGGCGGAACTTGGGGTCGGTTCCCTTGAGCGAAGGGTACCTGGCGGTCTTGGGCTTCTTGATGCTGCAGGAGGAACGATGATCAGCTTGACCTGGGCTACGATTCTTCGAGGTCAGTTGCCATACCCGTTGCGGTGCGCCTTGCGCGACTGGTTGTGCTGCGAGGAGTTCTTGGACTCTGTAATTCAACATCAGTATTGGAAACTCATGAGGCCGTATACGAGATCGGCGCAACGTACTGGCCATGGCTGCGACTGATACGTTTCTTTCGCTGGAGGGGTGGGATGAAGCGCTGGTGGTGATTGCTTCCCTTCTCGATTTGATGCCGCAATTGAGAATTGCGTGGTGTGGGGCAGGAAAACCATGCCCTATCACCCTGGAGCATGCTTATGTAATACGGTTTTCTGTCGGCGCGGGGTTCGCCATCTTTTGGGCGACAGGTGTATGCACTAGGTGCCATCTGCAGACTGCTAACCCCTTGGAACCTGGACTGGCCAGGTATCGTCCATATTTCACCGGGCATCCTACCCCAAACGAGTGATAGCGAAAACGGTCACTGCGATAATGTCTCACGAAACATTGGACTAAATGTTTGGAAGGTATTGACCCCTATGACCCGCGAGACCGCCTTTTCTGCTGTACCCGGGGTTTTATTCGCAGACAAAGCCAACCACCCATCTGTCCCATGCAGCACAGCTCTATACAATCCTCGACCAATTTCAGATATTGACAAACAGATCCGCGATGCGGTAGCAATGAAGATTGGATCCTCAGGGCTTGGGCAAGCCGCCATGCCGAGCCGTATCGCGAGTACGCAGGCGCTCTCCCAACGTCGACCTGATGTACCGGAGAAACAGGATAAATACGAGCTCCATTCTGTGATTATCACGTCAGCGACAGATGGCAGCGTCGTGCGGTGAAAGTGAGGCCTTACCGCTCCTTGGTCATCATCAGAATGCCTTGAACTAGGAACCCCTTGAGAATCTGGGGGCTAATTCCCTTGAAAAGGCCCAGCGGGCCCTCCCTGTCCAGGATGAACTTGATTACCTCACCGAAGCTACGGAACGGCTTGCCGTTCCTCTCAGCGGGCGGGCGTGATTGCAAGCCGACCTTTGCAACTATGAGGGGCTGTGTTGCGATGGTAGCAAGTGCCTTGGATGTGGCTCCGAGTACTACCAAATATTAGCGATCCTGTCAGTCTTACGGACTTGGCCACGTACGAAAGGCCTCCCAAAGCTGGAGATTCTTCTTTCCGGGGAAAATGATGTCCTTAAGCCTCTCGTAAGCACCGTAGGTGATGGCAGGGTTGACGACGAGGACGAGGCTGGCCTTCAACCCCCTCCACAGCCCGGACACGCCGTCTTCGCCATCTACTACTTCTCGCCCTGTCTCGAAGAAGCCTTTTCTCTCCCCCTTGCGCTGTGTCTGCTGTCTCGTCGTGACGACAGCGACCGGAATTGTGAAGAGCTGCGCTACAGCCCCAGCAATGGCGCCCAGCCCGAGCTCGGCAAGTGTGGAAGACTGGGCACTCTGCGCAACGGAACGCTGGTACACGGTCCGGACAATGGAGTACCAGTAGAAGTATGCAAAGTTCGTCGAGGCGACTCCGACGAGAGATGACTGAATGCCTGTATATAGACCGGAAACGCCGTCTTCGTTGAATATTTGGGAGAGAGCGTCCCAGGTCGAGGCATAGTGCGGGTCTTCGGCGGTTCCGCTTCGAGGCCCGCCGGATACCTCTGAGCCTCGTGGGTTGACTTGAACTTGGAGTCTCGTCTTCACGCTGGTATTCGGAGACTTGTTAGCGGCACGTTTAACCGGAATATATGCACGGATAGATGTGCTCACATGTCGAGAGGGTACACCAGAGCATTCGCAAGCACTGCGCCAGTCGCACCGGCTGCTGCTTTTCCCCACGGAGACAGCGCCTCTGGCTTGGAATGAACCGGCATGCTGGATCCAGGGGTGGCGTAGTATCCGACTCCTGCGGCGGTTGTTGACGTCTAGACACGGCCTGTCGGCTCGATTCAGGAAACCGGCAAGCAATAACTGTCAGTCGTCCGAGGAGGCTGGCAGGATGCTAGTAGCCAGAGAATCGAAGAGTGAGGTAGAGTCGGAAGAAGCAGCATAGGCAAGTGTGTGTGGAAAGAGCGCCGCGCCGGAGCGGGCGTCTGAAGTGACTTTAGTAGATCTACCTGGGTACGCCATTTGAACGTCGGGATGCCGCGACCTCGGCCTGCGCGCGACCGGGGCGGACATTCGGCTAATCGCTGCGAGGTCACCGGAGGAGGGGCGTGTTTATCTTATCTGGGAATGACGTTTCACCACCGTCCTGCACCCATTGACCCGCCGGCCGCTTTCAGCACCAACTTAGTCGCGTTGGGGTCGATTAGTAGGTACCGTCGTCAGCTGCCGGGACCTCGGCAAACCGACGGCGGGCGGTGTGCTCAGAACAAGGCGGACAGAAGTCGGTAGTGAAGTAATCAAGTACCTGGCAGGCCGCTTCCCACGTCGCACTCAACCCATGAATTTTCTCACGTAAAGCACTCGGGCTTTGCCTGCCAGGTAGGCTGTGCTACCTTACCGAAAGCCTGGAGTGCAAGGCAGTGGAAGATGGGCCATTTTTGAAACGACACAAGTTGAAGACACAAGTCGGCAGGAAGTGGGATCCCCGCCGCTCCATGCCAAGTACCTACTTACCTGCAGGTGAGTCGGGCATAGTAATAGTAGTAGGCAGGTAGCTCGCACGAGCCATTCAAGGCCCACCTCCCGCTTCCCCCGCCACCACTGCGCAGTTTGGTCTCTCCGAGTTGATGGCAACCGCATTGATACATACACCGTGACAGACTGCTGCCCGGGTGTTGATGCCTACTCTTTTTTTTCTTCATCTTGTACCCGCCCACTGCTGGTGCCTTGGCTGTCCTGGGTGCTGCGAAGATATTACAGCTCGATCGACATTCACTCTTCGTGAAGGACGACCGGTCATCGAAATCGCGCCCAAGTCGCCTCCTGTACACGGCGTAGTACAGGCAGACAATTTCAAGGCGCATTTGACTTGGTCCGCTCACCCAAAGGTGTTGCAACTCCACGAGACACCGTGACTTGGTAAAGTGTCGCCCGCCACCTTGCTCGAGCTCGAGGCTAGGTGAAAGACAAGGCGGGCAAAGGTCCATCTCATCTGCTCCCCAGCAGCCATGGCTGGGACTGAGGACCAGGCCCTTGTTAGTGTTCTACCCAGCCGATGCAGCAGCAATACGCTGATGAGGGATATAGGTTAGGGAGCTCATGGCAAAAGACTCTCGAGCTACACCAGCCGATGCGTTATCTCACGCGATTGCTGCCGCGGACCTGTATATGACCGCCTATAAGGAGACGGGACCCGGACAGCAGGGACGCAAAGCTGGGTTGCGGCGGAAGTTTGAGGAGCTTGTGCTCTTGGCAGAGCAGCTGAAGAAACAGATTTCATCCCAACAGAGTCTCGACGGCCAGGATGTGACAGCGGACGAGGACTCGATCCTCAGTCACTCCTCCGATTTGCACGGAAATCGCTTCCATCAATGGCGAAGCAACCCCACCGACGTGCAGTTCTCGGTCTCGAGAGACGGCAGGCCTTTTACGTGTGTTTATCCCCGATGCCCCCTTGAGGCCACCCTAACGTCAATGAATACGACAGAGATTCGACCGAGTATGCAATGTCTCAACTCCAGCAGTCCATACTTGACGCGTGGAAGCGTCCAGCAGCACTCTTGACTACCCCTGAGCGGTCCAGGGAGTCTTGGGAGGCTGCGCTCATGGAACCAGTTGGCACCTGTGATCTGGTTCAAGACATCACCACTGATTGTTCAGTTGTGGCCAGTTTGTGTGCTGCCATGAAGATTCTTCTTCCTGGATCGGCAGGCGTACCAGTCCGTACCCCTACCCCTTTCGCGTGGCCTCGGGTCGAGGCATCGACTGATGCATCCCAAGCTCCTACCCACGCTCATGTTCCCATTCGACCACGAGAACAACCGACCTCGAGTATCTCCGAATGGAAAGTACATCTTCCGCATGCATTTCAACGGCTGTTTCCGAGAGGTGGTTGTCGACGACCGACTCCCAGTGTCGAGAGTCGATATTGGCCGAAACCTGTTTGTCGTTGATCGTCGCAATCCCAACCTCCTATGGCCTGCGCTTATGGAGAAGGCTTACCTGAAAGTTCGTGGCGGGTATGACTTCCCCGGCAGTAATTCAGGCACAGATCTTTGGGTTCTGACCGGATGGATTCCCGAACAATTATTTCTTCAGAGGTGAGGCAAACAATCGCTCCGAGCTGCGGGTCATCTACGGACAACTAGCCATCGGCCGGACTGACACATCATCGCAGTGAGGACGTCGACCTTGAAAGGGCATGGGACCGCATGGCTCGCGGTTATGAACGCGACAACGTCATGATCACACTGGGCACTGGTCGTCTCTCGCCTACAGAGGAAGAGACGCTGGGGCTGGTTGGCGAACACGACTACGCCGTCCTCGACATGGACAGCACGAACGGAGCCCGCCGCTTGCTCGTCAAGAACCCATGGTGCGACGGCCTGGTATGGAAAGGCGAAGACGCGTCTGGTCGACGAGCTGCCGAGGCCACGCAGCCAAACCAGTCGTGGCCTGCCACTGGGGCACATCTTGAGATGGTGCACCCTTCCACGTCAAGCGGAACATTTTGGATCACACTCGAAGAAGTTGCCCAGAACTTTGAGTCGATGTATCTCAACTGGAACCCGGCATGCTTTGCGCATCGACAGGACCGCCATTTCAAGTGGAACATGCCCAAGAGGAACATGGCCGGCACTTTTGCATACAACCCGCAATATACGATCCGGGCCAGTGCAAAGTCTAGTGTATGGGTACTCCTCAGCCGTCACTTTGCCGACGAAGAGTTGGAGATTGCCCGGAACAGACGGCCTGGGTCTGTCGCCTCGGTGGCCAAGCAGCTTGGATACACAAGTATATCCGTTTTTGAGAACGGAGGCTGTCGTGTTGAAGCTCCAGATGGCGCTCTTTACCGTGGACCCTACGTGGACTCGCTACAGACGCTGGCCAAGCTCGACCTCGAAGCCGACAAGTCATACACGGTCGTCATGGCACAAGAAGACCTTCCCCTCGACGAATATGCATGCACATTTTCGTTCTTCTCGACCGTCCGTCTGCAAATAGAGGTCGCCAGGGATGAAATGAGCCATTACCAAGAGATTTCGGGGTCATGGACCCGCAGGACGGCTGGTGGCAACGCAGCATCGCCGCTTTACTCACAAAACCCACAGTTCGGCGTCTACATCCCTCAGGCAACGCCCCTGTCGGTGCTCCTAGCTACGGGAAGCCAGGGTGTAGCCATTCACATCGACTTGGTGTGGTCGACTGGGAAGCGGGTAACCTCGATAGCACGCAAGGATGTGGTTGCCAGCTCCGGGGACTACCGAGGCGGGAACGCCTACATCCAAACTCCAACGGTACAGGCTGGCTCATACATCATCGTTTGCTCAACATTCGAGTCGGGACAATTGGCGGACTTCACCATGCGGGTTGGTGCCATGGTGCCGCTCACGATTCGTCCCATGCCGGGAGAGGGTGCCGGCCTTCTGCGGTCACCTGCCCCGCCGGTAGACTTTCCCGCTGGCGTAGGGGAGAGACGAATCAGAATATCAGCACCGCGACTGACCAGAGCGCACGCCGTAGCATCGTGTCCGCTCTACACGGACCAGGACGGGCAGCATGCACCCCGTGCATCGCTACGCATGTCTATACTTTACGGACGAGGTTCACAGGCATCTCTTGTCGCTGTATCGGCGCATGGTACATTCCGGGAGCCGATCACGTCGCTTCGTACGTCAGAGTTCGACATTGAACCGGAACGCCTGCAACGGGAGGAGCTGTGGCTTGTGGTAGAATTGCTCGGCAGCCCTGCCGCCCAAGGGGGGGTGCAGATTGAATTCTGGGGGGACAACCAAGTGTATGCCGATCGCTGGGAAGCAATCTACCCTTGATGCGCAGGCTGCTACCCTTAATATAGAGCGTGGGCTTCCATCCGGACCAAGTCGTAATTTTTGATTTGCATGGATATGCTTCTCTCTTATATGACACTGAGGTGAGGCCCTTACAGTGCCGAATCTGGTCCGTACAATTATGTGGCATTACTCAACGAAGGCACTTGTTACGAGGAACCGGACAGAAAGAGACTGGCGTTGGGCCACCCTGTCCGGGAAAACTTGGTAGAGCATAGAGAATCCGAACCAGGACAGGCTGCAAGAGCAGTCATGTCCCGAGATATACCACGGGGGAGTGGTTCGAATTGCTGTAATAGCATGCTACCAGCCCCCGAAGGATACGTTGGTCAGACATGGCTCACAAACAGGCTTTATGCACCGGTCATCATCCTGTAATTTCTGCAGGGCAGGCATTTTGAGTTGACCATTCAAATACGAAGGAACCAGAGGCGTGTCGATGCTTAAATGAATACTGCAAAAAGTGTGCAGCGTAGCACAGCGCGCTGGTGCCGCGACGAGAAATCACGCCCATGAGACAATGAGGTACCCCAGATGCACTGAAAGACCCGCAAAAAGAACGAGAAACACCGAAAACTACATTGCCAAGCCCCTTCGCCTCCTGCCACGATTTGGGCCATCTGGCCGCTGTGATAAGACGTCCCGAAGCAAGGGGTCGTCCTTGTCCTTGTCCACGTGATGGACACGTACGTGCCTATCCATCGAAAAGTCAGACTGTGATCCGAGCAAGCACTTCGTTGTCGAGAACGGGTAGGAACTGACCTTTGCAAGTTGTCTGGACGTGGATACTTGTGCTCGCGATCTGGACAAAACGGACATACATATCCGGGTGATTCGTGTACCAGGCCGTGGCGGATCATTTCGTTTTTCCTCTTGAAGCCTTTGCCACCCTCGCTCCGGGAGCAGCCAGACACCGGACAGTAGTGTGGGCGTGCAGAAGAATGGACGTTGGCATGGGAGTTGAGCAGGTACTGTGTCTGAAACGGCGCTGCAGTGCAGTCTGGAAACGTACACACGTATGTACCATGCTGGTTCGATCCAGTCATGCCATCAGCACCAAGTCGGTCAACGGCCGAATTGACGGCAAGATTTGGTGGCTGATCACTAGTAGGGGAGTCTGGAGATCCAGTGTTGTGCTCGCCGCCTGAGAGCCTGCCAGTTATGTATGGGTGGAAGCCATAAGATGATGTGACTAGAAGCTGAGGCGAGGGCAAATCTCTCCGGAAGGTGCTACCTGGGGACGTGGGCGAGGTGGGATGAGGCCCTACGAAATTGGGCATGGAAGATATGCCGGGAAGCCCAGATGGAGGTGATCGAGAGAACGAAGACGCATGTCTGCGTCCAGACCCGTCTTTGTCTGGAGAGAGTTGTAAATCAGAAAAATGCTGTCGTATGGAAGGTAGAGCACGGCCGTGGCCGCTGTGATCTGATCGAGGTGAATCGATTTGCAAGGGTGGTAGGCCGCCAGATGCAGACTGTCGTGGAGAAGTCGATGTCGCAACCTCTGGTATATGCCGCGACGCGTTCATGGAAGGCCGAGAAGGGTATTGCTCCGGGTCAGAGAACCCGGAGACGACCGTTTCCGAGCGCTCCCGACTCTCCCGACTCTCCCGACTCTCCCGTACAGGCAAACGGGAAATTTGGGCACTTCCTTCAACATCTTGTCGGTGCAGATCAGCTGCTGCAAGAACGGCATCTGGTTTTGACGGGTTTGTGGGTGCAGACGCGAGGGAACTCTGAGGACTCGGCAGACAAGCGCCATTGCTGAACGCAAGTGCCCCAGCTGCAAGGCTCTTTAGATTAAACGGAGCAGGCTCACTAGAGTTTGGGGACCCGGAAGGTTCAGGAGATGCGTCAGGCGATGACCGCTCAGGGGATGTCAGACGAAACGGAGCGGGACCATCGACGACAATGGTGGACGGCGCTTCGTCCATGCATACAACTGATTCTTTGCAGCCGATGCCTAGGTACTTGATCAGGACAGCTTCTCCCCGCTGGTGTTCGACCTGAGATGATTAGCGAGGGCTACAGGCACAGGGAAATATTATACACACATGTCTGGGGGTGGCAAACTTGGGGCTAGGCCGAGGCCCCAAGTCCGGGTTGATGGATTCCATCCGAGGGCTTCCCCTAGTTGAATTTGGGTCGTAATCGTAGTAATCATCCGTCGGGATTTGATTTGAGTGGCGTGAGGCGGAAGTCGTCATGCTTGTGAGATGGGGGAAACCCGAAGAATCCCGCCACCAAGTGCATGCGCAGGCGAGTGGCTACAGTCGCTCAGGGTAAGGCAGCTGCGGTTTGCCGAGTATGTCGAGGCACGAGGCGTAGCAAAGTGAATCGCGATGCGGCTCAATGTCCGGTGCATGGGCAGTCAAGACAACGTATCGACAGGAAAAGCACCGGTTCGATGTAGATGTAAAGCGGAAGGTCGGCCGGCATGGGCTGAGTGGTGCCGGTACTCAGGGTGAGCGTGCTGTTCCCAAGAGACCTTCGATGAAGGGGCTGGGACAAGGTGGTGATGTGCTTTGGCCAGAACTAGAATGAGTACCAAATGCCCCATCCGGGCCCAACACCTGGGGATTGTGTGCAGCTTTGATACCACAGCAAGGAGCCGGGAGGAGAATATTGGCGTCGAGGTGGGGCGCAGGACCTGTCGACGAGGTACCGACTGACTGGGCAGACCTTAGACGACGCGAAAGGACCCAGGAGTGTGCACTGCACTCGTGACACTGACGATGTGAGAGGCAATGTGGAAACCGGTAGCCGTTGTATGGTGTGCCAGTTCGGGCGGTGCTCACGGGCGGCGGCTGCGGCGCGCGTGGTGTTCGGCTGCGGCGCAGAGGTTTGTCGCAAAGGTTGCGGTGCGGTGGTCGCCCGAATGAATAACTCCGCGCGACTCGGATGCAAGTGACGGGGCGCGTCGAAGCGTTCGCTGCGCCAAGGGAGTTTTCAGCGCAGCACCGAGTCCGATGAGCGGCGGCTTTCTCCTTCGCGCTCTGGGGAGAGAAGCAAGTAGGAAGGTATGTTTGGGACTGGGAGTTGGGAGGAACACTGGTGGTTGCGCTGCACCTGGGCGATGGCAGAGGGGGACCGAATTCGCGGGGGGGCATGTGGAAAGAGGAGGCACCACACAGGTCGCCATGAGGGGTCACTTGCTGAGCCTGGGGAAAGCGCCGTACACGGCAGGTGACCGCCAGTTCTGTCGGCAGGTCCCTGGCACCAAGAGGGCCCGCTAAGGGTACGAACAACGCCTGTACTGCAGAGGTGGGCGAGGCGCTGCTCAGGTACCTTTGATGGCTGTACCGAGTGGATTTCTCAAATGCATCCAGGAGAGACTAGCCAATCCCGTGTCAGGCGCGTCCCGCACCCCATGTCTCCACTTTGATCTAAGCCTCACTGACGACCCACGTCTCGGTGGGCCATTGGCCGGCCGACTGGGGGGAGACAGGGATCTAACACCATCTTGACGGAGCCCATGACTTGGAAGAATGACAGGCGTACGTAGCACGGCAGAAGTACCTCCAAGGGAAGTGATAGATGGCTGGGTACGGCGTCTCTGTTAGTGTGTTGAAGTCTGGCCTTCTGCCGAGTTTGAATTACCATTTTCCGGGGAAATCATACCTAGCCCCATCCACGCGGGGCGGACAGTTCCGAGTGTCGGACGAGTCAAGCCCACATCAAGACCCAAGAGCTGCTGCTTCGGTACTTGGGATGCATATGGGCCATGCCGTTGCCGTTGCCGTTGGGCAGATCTGGCAGCCACAACAAGTGAGCGACTAAGACTGACTGAACGGGCATACTGTTTACAGGCCAGTGTGCATTGAACACAGCTCTAGAGTAAACGTGTCGCCCAATTTTTAGGCGTGACAGGTGGTTGGATAAATATCGCCGGCGCGGCTTGCGGAGCGGCGCACTTCTATATTGGAAACGCCGAGGACCGGGGGATACACCAGGCGATGAACATAACCTCCATTTCTTCCATGTCGCTACAAATGGTCGTCGGGCCAGAAATATTGCACTGTAAACCATGGTGCCCTCGACGGTAGCGCAGATGGTAATCTAGTTTAATTTTGCCTTGGCTTCACGATCCCGTCGTGCATGATATAATAAGACACCGTTGAGTCGTCGTGGACGACTGCGAGCAGGATCCTCTTGCGGCGCCCAGATCCCCTCCAATCCCGACCTTCCGCGTCCGACGCGGTCGAAGCTGCTGCGCCAGTAACATCGAGAGGCGGAAGAGTCTCAATCGAGTCAAAGATGGCCGTGAAGTCTGCCAAGGACAATGTCTCCTTAATGTGAACTGGGAGCACCCACTCGGCTTCAGGATCCTGGTTCACTCCACTGGATGGTGCACCGCTTTGAAGAACGGCCACCTGTTCATCGGGATGGATATACAGTCTCCGTGGCGGCAATCCGCACAGCAGCGGCCTGACAGCATGGTAGTGTCGAGTTGCGTCGGACGCAGCTCGGTGAGGGATGACGTGTATCCAGTCATGTTGGTTGGTGAGATTGGCGGCGACAGATGAGGCAAGATGCTCGAAATCGGCCTGTATGTCGTCCATAGTAGTGACTTTTTACCCTACGCTTCCAGGGCTATTCGTCAGTCATGGCTACTGTGGTTGCGGAATAAATACCTTACTTTCGCAATCAATCGGACTTCAGCCGCTGGTTTTTTCTCTTGAATGGAACTGCCCAGGAGTTGGCACTGTACCCGCCTGCTCAATTTGCAACATGAGCTAGGTATGCAGTTAGAGGGGCTTGTTTGTGCCTACGGGATAAGCGTGTCTTACCCAAGGCACCGTCCGTTGTCCTCTTCAGCTTGGCAGGTACTAAATTAGTAGTGCAAAGGCAATTTCAACGCGGAGCTTTCAGTGACGTCCAGCCAGGCAAGCGGGTGACAAAAAAAGCCGCACTCCTATTTTTGACCCACCACTACAACCTGCGACAACCACCACAACCACTACTAACCTACCTATCTAATGACCCGT